>JAIPRM010003961.1:0-24374 GCA_025469315.1 Stegophylla sp. TES_Ste_2020 | reverse complement strand
CATTGCTAAAACACTAGCTTCTTCACCCCACTGGGAATGTAAAACGTAAAATAAACTGAGTAGATCATTAGTAAATTAAACAAATGAAGTGGATAATGTATTAAATGTTTTTTTGTAACAGATATATTAATATATAATTATTATAAACAGAGATTTATATTAAGATGTAATTAGTAATTAGCTGCTGTTAGTATTTAGGTAATTCAATTGATCGAGCACCCCCTATTTATGATTTCTGGATCCGCGCCTGGCTCGGAATAAGGTATTTCTAATTTTGTTATTTTCGTGTATACCTGAAAATATCTTTGTGTAAGAAATGATGTCATCGTGGACTTAAATCGCAGCTAGTGTGAATTTAAAGAAGAATAGTGTGGATATAAAAGATATCGGAAAGGCCATAGGAGGTGTATACTACTTTGGGTAAACCATTTATACGAGTGGCAGCCAGAGGCGCCGAAGTCCATGTTCATGTATGGCGGTCGCCATACATATAACACTTTATTTAGGGGTGGGTACCCCCAGCCCGTGGCCGTTACAGTGTACCTATTAAGTATTCAAAAAGGAAAATAAAATAAAATTTAAGTGAAAATAGTTATAATTACTAAATACTATTGTAATTTAAAGTAGTATGTACATCCAGGAGATGATAATTATTAGTTATGTATATTTGCTTAGTAAACAAATTTTAATTTCTATTTACCCGGGTGGGTGGGTGGGTGGATAATTAGGTGACTCGCCATATATTTAATTATTGGCTTCGGCACCTCTGGTGGCAGCTTACTAGACTCAAAACAGTATTGCTTAATTAAATATAATTTAATGTATCCAAACCAGTGGCAGATTCAAAGGAGAGGTTATAAGGAAATCATTACCCCCAGATTCGGTCTTTATATTTATTTCAAAATTAACATATGCATGGTATTTAAATATTTCTCGGCCAATTTTATTTTGCTCTATTTTTTGTCTTAAAATAATGTATAAGAGTAAATATGTACTAAAATGTTGTATATTACCATCTTTATACAATTAAAATTGTATGATTAACACTCATTCAATATATATCCAAATACTGAAGAAAAATAATGCTATAATATTTAAAATAAAATTGTACTATATATAAAATTAAATATAGTTAAAATAAAGTGATCCATGTGTTACCACTGAAATAAATACAATTTTAAGCGGATTTTAATTGAGTTTATAATATAAATAGGTAATTTAATTTAATTTTACTTTAATGAATTTCATAAAATTATATTTCTCGTTTTATTTTGTACCCGGGATGATTCTATGAAAAAATTAACGAGTCAAAACGTCTATGAAAAATTAATACATTTTTGTATAGTATTCAATGTATACCTACGGAGTGTAATAACTGTAATGACAACCCATGAGTCCGATTTACAAAAAAAATATGTTGCATTAAATTACATTACCTTTGTACGTTCTTATTAAAATAGTGTGCGTTATAATATTCGGTCTTACGAGTCTCCGAGTCTCTGAGTAAAGCACAGCAATGTTTGTTTGAAAAAAAAAAAAAAATCAAAAAGTAAAAAATAGCCGGACATGCTTCGCACGACGGGTATTCTTCACTCCTAGGGTGAGAAGCTCTTGTTGAATGTATTAAATTTTAAAGAAACGATAAATCATTTCTTCAATAAAACGATTCTGAGGAAAGGTTCAAATACTATATAATAATAATAATAATTGGCAATAAGGATATATTTAACAAAATGTTATTTAATTAACGCATTTTAAATTCTGAGAGGAGTGAAGAAGCTAAGTGTTTTTACAATGATGTTTCTTTTTTCTTTTGTTTTTTATTTGTACACGTTTTCGTATAGAAATATTTGCTCAATATTTTTAAATAGTTTTTTTTAGATCGGAAATTACATCTAATTAGTAGGTACTTTTGGTAGGTAATTTTTAAGTTTTTTTGAGAATCTGTCAAAAAATTGAGTATAATCAGCAAAATATGCGGTAAACGAGATTTTTATGAAATCGATTTTATTGATTTTGTTATAACACCGAAACTAATAGGACTAGAAATTTGAAATTTTCACCCATTATAAACAATAATGTAATACAAACGACCGTTTTTTCAAAAAAATCTAATCTCTTTCGGTGTAAATATACTATTTTGGAATTACCTTGTGTTTTTTTAGATTTTATCTCATATAATTTTTACTTTTTGATATTATTAGCTAAAAATTGAACACATCTACTCTCACATACATACATTTTAAATTTGAGCCAAGAAAAAAATTTAAACAATTACTTATTATTGAATATCCGTTTATATATTTACAATTGATTTAATAATATAATTTTATTTAAATTAAAAGTATTTTTTGTTAGTTTTTATGTCTATTATTGATGTTTTATAAACTTGTAAATTTTTTCTCTTAAAAAGCGTACATATTTTTTCATTAAGAGTTTATCAATGGGAGGGGTTTTGAACTCCTCAAATCTCCTCCTTACCTACGCCTATGTGTAGACCTATATATATTTTAATATAGTATAATTTAAAAAATTCCGGGAATTACCCATCAATTAACAAGAAATTGATTGGATGTCAGAGGATTGATTTTAATTATGATGACTATATTGTAAAATAATACTGCAAATTTTGCAAAATACAGATTTATCTTAAAAAATGTCGTTAATATTTAACTGAGTATACTTACTGATGATATTCATTTATAGAATTCTGTCATGTATTTTTGAATTCGCAAAGTATACAAATTCTGTTTAATGTATTTTTTAAGTATTTTATTTTATTATGTTCCTCTCTCTGATAAATTATCTATGAGCGCCTATATACTGACACAGTCCGTATTGTCTCGGGGACAAAGTACATCGCATACGAACCGCGATTCCAATATCAGCCGCCACGATAAAGGTGTATAGAAGACCGCAACGCTAACCACCAACCTCATAATGAAAAGTGTTGGGTAGAACGATTGCGGGAACTTTACGACCGGTCTGACGCGGTCACCGCGCTCATTAACAGTTTTTCACGTGTCCGCGAACTTTCTCGTGTGTGACCGCCGTACCTACGACAACCCGTATCACCACCGTTTCATTTTACCATCATTCATCACATCAAATATCTTTATTTTTATTTTTTTTATTTTTTTAATCATCATTTTCATTGCCCCATTTTTCTACCCCTCTCCCCGAAACCCTCACGGCGACGAAGTATTTTGGTAAGTATCCGTCGCCCTAAATATTATCCACCCACTGCTACCTCGAGTTCAGCTAGCAATCTAGATTGGCGCTGAACTTCACCAACCCCACGTCCCATTGGGTCAACCGTAAGACTAGTGTATTATTATTATTACTTTTTTTTTTGTTTCATTTACTTTTTTTTTCCTTAATAATACCGCCTTACGTTGTGCTAAACCAATTCTGTGTAATAAACCACCATTTCTTTTTAACAAAAACCGTAATTGTGTTGTTTATTTCTATCTCCATCTTCAACACAGTATTGTGACATCGCCACCCACCGAGGGACTCTGTGGCCGTGTCAATACCAAGGTGTTGTTAGTTATTAAATATTATTTATTACATTACATTATATCATAAAAGTACCTAGTTACGTAATTTGCACTTTGAGGTGTTCTTCGCTCCTCGGGTGGAATATTCTTGATAGGTGTATTGTATTTTAAAGAAACGATAAATCATTTTTTCAATAAAACGGTTCTAAGCGAAGCTTCAGTTAATAATCAAAATAATAATTTTCGATTAAGTTTTATTTAACAAATATTTCGATGAAAAACATACGATATTTTGACGCGTGGTAACGGGGTGGCACCGTCAAGGTGGCTGAGAGTACCCATAATTTGATAGACGTGTGTCGTCACTTTTATAATAATGATGGATACCTGCTCTATAATTGTGTGTTTATGTGTATGTGTCAGGTAATAAACGACGCACTCGAATTGTCTCCTAAATCCAGGTAGTACACTTTTTTCTACTAGAATATTCTCCGGGGTTTTCGGAAACAATTCGAGTACCCTACATACAAATACTCGAATTGCCTACCCATATTCAATCAAACATATAGGTATAGTGAAACATCGATTATCGAGATCGATATCGATGTCGACATTGACATATATGACGATGTATCTAGCAAGTCGATTATCAAGTCGAAATGTATCCACGATACACAGCAAATCGATAGATTTATATACGTGGATTGAGCGGAGCGAAACGACAGCACCGAGAATCGTAGTGACGAGTGCCAAAACACACTCATAATCTGTTGATAGTCATCAATAGGGAAATATTATTAATTATCTGAAATATGTGTTCCTATTCTATGAGATAGTCTGTACTTGTCATGTATGGTAAATGTCCGACTTTTAACATTTACCGACAGCAGTCAATGAACCGGAAAAAAATTCCCGGTAAATATCATTTATCGATATATCGATTTTTAGTGTCTATTAATTTAGCCTTTAAATCGGAGGAAATTGTAGTAAATAGTAAATTTTAAATTAATAGACAATTTGAGTAATCTTTTTTTTAAAAAATATACGGGAGACAATTGGAGTGTGCCTATAATAAATATCCTTATAAAAATATCAAAAAACAAAAATAATTTATTTTTATAAATTCATAAACCATCAACACACCTTTTCATTGACAATTTGGTTTTCCTATGGGAATATTTGAGTTTTGAGCTATATATTATTTATAGTTTACACATTTATTTTTCAATAATACAGTCGAATAAAATCCAATACTTTTTTCAAATGTCAAGTAATTTTCCAATATTATTATGTAATAATATGGTAATCCATGCCCATTTTTATTTAAAGTATCTAATATTAATTATAGTAAATTTTTCAATACTTTTTCCAATTTCTTTTTCAATCAAAACCTTGAAAAATTGTTAGTTATTCGTTCGTAAAAAAATTTCTTCCAACAAAATATTCCTAATGAGATTCTCCATCACTACGTACTAAATTTTTCATAAAGATCGACCGAATTTTGTACGAGTTAAAGTATATAATTTTTTGTAAGACTAATGAATTCTATTAAAATGCTAATTTAAACAGATAAAAGAACTTGACTTATGATTTTCGAGATTTTATTTAGTACCGTTGGCAATATATATGAATATGTGTTTGTATTAAATTTCCAGGTCTTAATAACCAGTCGTTCAAATTTTATGAAATAAAACTTACAAAAACCGAGAAACTTCTAATTTTTTCACTCTTACCTAAAAATTGGTCAAATTTTCTAGAAAATTTTATGAAGTAGGTATGCACGTGGCTATTTTTGATAGTTGGTAAAAGTTTCAACTTTCTAGTTCCATTATTTTTGAAGTTATGTTAAAAAATAGTAAAGTAAAGTAAAGTATAGACAAAAACCTGGACACACTTCTCATCACAGATATTCTTCGTTCCTCGGGTCAGATACTCTCGGTGGGTGTGTAGAATTTTAAAGAAATGATAAATCATTTCATCAATAAGACAATTTTGAACGAAATAAGTTAATAATATAAAAAAAAGTAATAATCGTCATATTCAACACACTCTCCAAGAGTATATGACCTGAAGAGTGAAGAATATCTATGATGCAAAGTATGTCTGCGACTTTCTTGTCTGTACAATACTTCACTTTACTTTATTTTACATTAACTTTACTTTTTTTTATCTAATGGAAAAATAATTAATGAGAAAAAAAGTGTTAGAAAATGCCCAGAATTTTTTTCTTCATATTATTTTCAACATTTTCTTGCGCCAAAATGTTTCTCATGTTATTACCTGTCTATGTTTAAATTTTCATAAAATTTGGATTAAAAATGAATTTTGGGTAGTTTTTTCCAAAAAAAAAAAAAAATTAAGAACTGAGAAATTTAAAAATAATCTCTTTAAGGAAGCAACTAGAATCAAATCCAGTTTTAAAAACATGCTGATCGAGATTTTTTGACAAATAGATCTATACGAAAAAGTGTACACTGAAAAAAAATTAAATAAAATCGAATATATGAAAATTCAGGTTGTGACATTTTTTACCGAAATATACACTTTTTTACAAAAAATTGTTCACAGAAAAAAAATAAAAAACAAAATAAACTTCATAGTAAAAACACTAGCTTCTACACTTCGTTCAGTATCTAAAATATGACATAGGTATACTCAAAACATTATTTATCAATACATGCCTATTGCCTATACATAACTGAATCTTGCTGATTTAAATAAGTGATATAATACTAACGGCACTGTAAAAATATTATATATATATATCGGTAGTCAATTCATTATTTAAAAAAATTATATTGTGAATTTTGACAAAACTGAATTTTTTCGTATAAAATAGGTACACGATTTTATCCAATCAATAAGTATCTTGAAAAATTTTAGATTCTGAGTGGAGTGAAAAAGCTAATGTTTTATTATTATATTAATTTTTTATTTATTCGATTTGAACAACTTTTCGTATAGAAATACGACAAGTATTTTATACTTGTCCAAAAGCCTTGACCAGCAAATTTTTGAATCATAATATTATGCATCAAGAAGGAGGTAATTTTTCGAAATTTTCGATTTCTCAAAATTCGGGAGAAACCATTTTTTCTGTAATTCAAACTTTATGAAAATTTAAATATAGATAGATAATAATAGGAGAAATGTTTTGGAGCAAGAAAATTTTCGATATGTGAAAAAAAAATGTATAACACTTTTTTCTCTTCAAATTTTTTTATTTCCTGTTGTCAGTTAATAAGTAGGATATAAAACTGGTTGAATAAAATTCAATTTTATGTGATTATAATGGACTTTATAATTTTAATGTAACATTTTCTTGAATAAACTGAAACCCCGCTTAGCATCGTTTCATAATTAAATGATTTATCGTTTCTTTAAAATGCAATATACCCAGTGCAGTATCTAGACTCTAAAGCATTAGTCACCCGGGGTAAATAAAATGTATAGCCCCGTTAAACTTTCCTTAAATTTACAAATTCTTTTATAAAAGTCTTTGATATCATGGCTTTACCAGCCGAGGAGGGAAGAATACCCATGATGTTAAAAAGATTCCCTGCGTATTTTTCTATCTAGTTTCAAAATATGTCAAACATAATACTTTATTAACTTTATATGTGAAATTACGATAATATTTTTAGATATTTTCAAGAATTATTTAATTGACGTAGATTATTATTTTTTTATTTTAAAACTGTTGTCTAATACCCTTTTTTGGAGACTTGAAAATTTATATAAAGGTTTTGCATTCCGTAAAAAGACTAGTTAATAGGTACCTATTAAGATTATCAGTATCAATGCAATGATTCTTTATCGCTTTCAATTTTAAATTATCAAACAACTATACAATCCTGAGCTAATCATAGAAATAATCTATTCAAAATGCTCCAAACTCATCACCGGTATCTTTTCTGAAGAACAAAGAATTCTACCCAATTTCATACTTTCATATTAATTACGAATACGATCCTAATAATTGTTTATTTAGAATTAAAGCTCGAATGTTGATGCCATAAATACCTATAGAAACACCCTCAACAAATGCATTTATGACCTAAAAACATCGGTTATCACCCATAAAACAAATAGATGTTCTTTAAATTGTTAAAATTAATAATAAACTTTGATGAAACTTGAAAATAATTTAGTATGATGGTTGCTTTAGGAATAATAGCTGTATATTATTATAATCAAAATAAATATTGCAAATGAAAAATAAATAAAAATATATTCTATCTAGTAGTGAAGAATAGTAAAAAATGATCCCAAAATAACGAAAGAGGTCCTAGAAAATATTAAACAATAATTAGTGAATTAGATATTATAGTATGTAATTAAAACACATATTAAATGGAAATGCGTCATTTGAGAGGTTTCAAAAAATACAAAAACATGAATATTTGGTCACTATAACAGTGTTGTTAAGTATTTTATATTGTAGTTATTTTTACATGTTACATGTAGAACTGAGAAAAAAACATAATTTAGTTTTAGTTTAGACGTATTTAAGTACAAATATCTATATTTTATGTACCTACCTTTAAAAAGAAAAATATGTTTTAAATAAAGAAGTAGATAGTTACAATTAATACTTGAAAGGGTTTACTGAAAGGGCTTAAAAATTTACACAGAAATATGTTTTTATGTTTATAAATGGTTTCGTAAATTGCGTTACCATTTAATTGAGTCAAATGCTTATACTTAAAATATTTGTATTTTTTTAAAACTTAATATTAAATGAATAAAACAAAATATAATAAATACGAGGTACCTACCTATTATTTTACTGAATTGTATTTATATTTAAAGAATTTCAAGATTCCAAGTCAATTACCATCTTTCTGTAAGGATATATTTGTCAAATGAGCAAATAAACATTTAATGTCAACCATGTTAGTGTTATATCGAACACTGCAAAAACGAAAGAAACCGTATTTGAATTGATAAGCTTTCAATGGACGGAATGACGTAACCAATACATAAAGACGTAAGTCAAACTTCTTGCCACATATCAGAAATGGATTTTCAATATATTTGATATATCTGTATAAAGTAAAGAGTAGTTGAATTGTACAATAGTTAAATAACTATCAATGTAAAGAATCTTATAAAAATATAAAAAAACACCTCGATATTATGTAATTATCTTCTTTAGTTTTAAAATTTCTAGGACCCTTATTTTCTGTACTCCACTTTGATACTTGGGACAATTTGTTTATTAAAAATATTCCCGCGCCACGCGATTTTCCGCATGGCTTCACAATCCAAGTGTTGTGTAATAGTTTTCTCCGATAATCTTCCACGAATAATTGGTATTCAACAGGTAGCACGTATGTCGAAGGAATAAAGTCAGAGTATGGACATTTGCCAAGCGGGTATTTGATGAAAATGCTGCCACTACTTTGCATTTCTCTACGATAACGTCTAATGTTTCTATGCAATAATAATGAATGAACATAGTAACAGATTCATGTATAATGGATATAGGTGCCCACAGTGGAATACCACTGGTTCCAGGGCTGACAGCATCGGTGCCCTAATCATAGAAATCATGGGATTAAAAATACATATCCTTGGGGATTTAGAGCACCGGTTCGATCGGTACATTTTGCGGTAACGACCTTTTTGATGCCACTTGCGGTCACACGATTTTTTTTACCTGCGTATTGGATCACTTGCGGTCATAATAATACAAGTGATGAATGTAATATGACCTACCCCAAAAAAAGAAGATATATCGAAAATTTTATATCGATAGGTTACTTAAAAGCATAAATAGATACCTATTTTATACTTATTACTAAACATTTTTATAAATAAAAACGAAAATCACGAAAAAAAATCATGCACAACTATTTATAATTTTCAAAAATTTGGTAATCCATTTACACTTTTCCATGTCTAGAATTCGTATTACAAAATGTACCTACTAGCGTATTTAAAAGTTTAGTCATTTTTAGTAATAGATTATTATCAAACATTCTTGTAAATTTGTATCATCTTAAAAAGCAATAAGCTTACAATGTTTTTTAAATTCTCTTATCTAGTTGTATACAACTTTTTTTTTTCCTTCCATATTTAATAAGAAGTTGCTCATATAAGAAATTTCCATTTCTGATTTTAGGCATTTATATATTTTGAAAATGTTAGTCAAGGGATTGAGGCATATTCAGTTTTTTATAAATGCTGCTGTTCCTACTAGCAACAATATTATTATTAGTCCTATTATATTACCATACATATACATAACTTATATTTATTATTATTATTATTTTTTTTTTTTATGACATTCTCATATATTTTCTTTTTGTAGCTACTTATCCACAAAATTGATGAAATATTTATAATTTGTCATTATTAGGACTGAGATTCATAACTAAGAGTCAACTATCGGCAATATCCAATAATGAAATAAAAGATAAGGCAGAACACAATGTACTTGCTTGAAATAAAATGATTAACTATAAAAATGATATTAGGGTTGAAATTTACAGTAATTATTATGTATTACTAGTTACTACATATACTACTACTGTTATGTATGTCACAACAAATAATTTGATAAGCACGCTAACAAAAAAATTGATCGACCATAAGTTGCATAAAAAAGTTAGTGACCGCATATGGGTCGACTGCATTGATGCCGATACCGATTTCTATACTTATATACAATTTTTTTTTTTTTGTCAGTTTTTCGAATAGAAATAAGTTATTGTTATATTAATTGTAAGTATATTTTCCAATTTCCATCCCATAGAAAATTTAGAAATGACGTCATTGTGTAATAATATATATGTGATCAGAGAAATGTTGATAACAGCTATACAAAGTATTAATTAAATATGTAAATAAACGTAATAACTAATTGGAATTTATAGTTGAGGATATATAGTCACATATTAATGAGGAGAGAAGCCCTAACCGTTTTACCCAATTCAGAATTTATTTAGACTTAAAGCTGCTTCAACTTATCTTTATCAAGCTGTAGCGCCAAGTAAGTAGGTATAACTTACCTTATAAGTAAATCTTTTCGGCATAGTTCATACTGATTTGGAAAATGATTTACTATTTGATTATCATTTAACCTGTAATTATTATCTGGGTTAAACAAGCATTGGAAAGTTTGAATACTACTCCAATACAAATTCCAATAGTCTTCGGAGCATACGTGTTTCCATCCACGTTTTTCAAAGTTATATAGTAACACAGGATGATCAAAATCAACACAATATGATATTATATTCATATTAATTTGTACTTTGACTCGCACAACACTTATTAGTCATTATTTAGATAGATAAAGTGTTATTAAGTAAGATTACATATAATTAGTAATAGTACTAATTTATTATTATTTTAATAATTTATCCTCCGTTCCATGACAACCAACTAATAGAAATTAACTGTATAAAATAAAGAATGTCGTAGTTAATGATGCAATAAGAAAATAAAATGTGTATTTTTCAGAAATAAGTAATAAACTAAAATGTGACATATTTACGAACAAATATAGATCAGCTTTTCCCAAAGCAATGCAGGCGTCATTTCAGTATTTTTAAGGGAAGGGCAAGAGTTTCGAACACCGAAACACCCTATATAACTGAAAAAAAAACCATGTATTTCTATCAATTTTAATATTATTTTACATTCTCCAGCTGCTGCAACCTGCTGAGCCATAGGATTTATAATGCTCGGTTAATACAAAGCTTCGATTAAGATAACATCATCATTATATTTATACTTAGTACCATAAATCATATGTATATCGATGATCATCCCTTACTCCGGGCTATAGTCAGCCGGGCACTGACTAGTCGTCAATGAAGAGGGTAATGCCCACTCCCTTCATCAATCCCCCAATGACGCCAATGTCCCAAACTCTACTCCGTAGAATCTTTGGAGCTCAACAGGAGTTTCCTAGATAGAAAATCTCATTGCAAATATTTTGGTGTAATAAAATTTTGAGTAAACAAAAAACTAAACATTTTACAAGGGTTTGATTGAAAAAAAAAATTGGAGAAAGTACAGACAAATTATTATAATATTCCTAATTAACACACAAATAGTTGGTAGGTAATGTTTTTCCGCCATCTCGTGTATTTTTCGACGCTAAATACGATGGTGTGAATTAAAACCCACGTGCATCAATAGTTTTCTAATTATTTTATTCTATTTCGAAAATTCAATATTTTCAGTTATTATATTAAATACCTACTATTTCTATCCAACGTTCAACTATTTTAGTGTGGTGCAAGAAAACGACAATACTTTTTTCACGCGACGGTACCGGGTTTAGATCAAACCCGGTATTACGAATATTTTGCATTTTTTTTAACCGTTACTGACAACATGTGCCACGATAAATATTAGTAGATAAACTTTATTTTATTTTATTATGATGCTTATATTTTATAGTAAATTGAAATAATTTATGGAGTATTCATTAGGCATGTAAATATATGAAAATCAATTTTCGTTTTTCGTAAATGTTGTATGTAACAAAATAATTTATAGTTCAATATTTAAGTTTAATTCTTCAAAATTGATAATTATTATTATATATTAGTTGAAGCTTCGTTCAGAATCATTTTATTGAAGAAATGATTTATCGTTTCTTTAAAATTCAATACACCCGTGTAGAGAATCCCACCCGACACGCAAAGAACACTCCGACGAGCAAAGTAAACACATTATTTTTGCTTTCTTAATTTAAACTTTTCTACACATTTCAAGCAGCACGCTTAATTATCTTGTTTTAAGTTAAATGCTCATATATTACTTTTATTTTTATTTTATTTGTTAAAAAAATCGGTCTGGTAAACCGATGATTACATTATAATAATATATTTTACATGATACAAAATAATTTAAGATATTAATAAAATAAATATAAAACTCACAAGATAATATGTATAATTTACAATAAAGAGAAAGTGGGTTATATATTGGCAATTCGCTTCATCCTTGCAAGGGGCTCATTAACAGCGTAATTTGTGATATTTTTTTGAATAAGGGTAGTTACTTCAAGAATAAAAAGGAAGAAACTTTAAAATTAATGCAACAAAGAAGATTAGGAGAATCTACTTGACCTGAAAATAATTAGTTGAGAAAACTTTAATTTGCTCAGACTCTTCTATCAGCTAGCGAAGATAGTGAGAATATTTAAATAAATTTGACTGTGTTTCTACATAAAGAGTATAGACCGTATTTTTAATAAAGTGAAGGTGCAAAGTACGTTCTTTTATTTATTTATTATCTATTAATAACATTACAGGACGAACTTAATACAATAAATTAAGTGATATGTACAACAAAAAATATAAAATATGGAAACAAGAAAACAAGTAATATGATTAACACAAGCATAATATAATATATACTTTTATGTAAAAAATCATTTTGCTTATTATTTCTGGCGACCTCCTAAACTTTCATTCGCGATCCCCAAGTTGAAAACTACTGCTCTGGAGTTTAGGTAATACAAAACGTATAAAAATAACTTGAAACCATGAACAATCTACTTTTAGGTGCATTATTCATGAATATACATTTACGTAAACTATTCTATTTTATTTACACAGTATTAATACTTCTGGGGTAATAATTAACCTTATGTTAAACTTATGTGACAGATTAAGAAACACTTTTTGCAGAATTTTAAATATATACAGAAAAAATCATCAGGATTTTAGGAAAAAAAAATTTTTTTTTAATTTTTTTTTTTTTTGGGGGGGGGGTTGAATTCGGAAAACTCTACCCCTATATGGTCACGGAATGTATTTTGAAAATGATGACTAAAAATATTTTTCATATTATAGTCTATCTATGTTTAAATTTTCCTAAAGTTTGGTTTAAAAAAAGATAGTGTTTCTGAGTCTTTTTTGTTAAATTTTAAGTAATTTTTCCTAAAATTTGAGAAAATAATTGAGAATTTCGAAAAATGGTCCCTTTAAAGAACCTTTTAGAGGCGAATTTGGTTTCAAAAAATTGTTGGTCAAGACTTTTGGACAAGTATTTCCATACGAAAAAGTATTTATAGAAAAAAAAAAATAAACATCATTGTACGAGTAAAAACACTAGTTTCTTCGCTTCACTCAGAATCTAAAAAGGTCATGGGAGTGGATTGAATATTCTAATCCTCTTATGATTACGCCACTGAACTAAAAGTCTAAAAGAAAGAAAAAAAGGAAAATCGTTTTAACATCACATATTATTATAATTTATAGTCGCGCTATGGTTGTAGGAGCATGCGAGAAATGCGTGTTTTAACAGGCCTAGGGAGATCTTCACTCACTTTCACATTTCTTCAGTCATAAGTTCAAGGTCGTAGAGCGCAACACGTGTCATTGCGAACGAGTAGATGTTTTTTGTGTGACCGAGCGCGCGAGTGAGCGTTGAGACGCACGTGGACGGTACGAGAATGCTAGCGAACGCAAAATGCTCCGCCGCAGTCTCCGACATCACCTAAAACAGGGAACTGAACAGTCTGTAGTTGGAAGCGAAATAACATAAGAAAAATAATCTTACAAATGGGGACAAAAATCTTTAAATAGTGTTCTTTTATTCCAATTTGTTTATTGTCTTATTACTTATGTTTGATATCGGGTTTGTTTACACTAGGGTGACCATATTAAATACATAAATTTTATAAATATAAAAAACGGAACAAAATATTTTGACTGAACTTTAAGAGAATATACCATAAAATTATTTTTATATAAATTTTAGATTCTGAGCAAAGCGAAGAAGCTTATGAATTTAAAATAATGTTTTCCGGTTGTGTTTGCTACTAGTATAAATAAGTTACCGTACCTATAACCTCTTTTACTTTATATTTTCACGATTACACCACTGTTATAAGTATATTATTTTTGTGATAAATTCATGTGGGTTGGCACATAAGTGAAATTAGAGGGTGGCTTCAGATTTGGTGATAAGCGCCCCCTTCCTTCCAAAAGAAAACACTCAAATAGTTTTTAAAAAAATATTTCTACGGACTACAGTAATTGTGTGTGGAAGATCGTATGGTTTAGCCCCACAGTATAATAATCAAATTCGTAGTTATTAACTAGAAAATACGTAAATTTCACTTCAATATTTTGAATACTCATTCTACTATATAGAGTCGATTTTATATGTAGTTCACATGTATATAACATTAACCTAAAAAAATGTAACTTTAAAAACACAAAGTATTTTGGTGATAATCAAAAAAAAAAAAAAAAGACGTGTATTTGGACCATAGATTATTATCTACAATTTGAACGGATAATATTGTGCCCGCCACTGAGATAGGTAATTATATAGGAATCATAGTTGTTATATCAGTGCTCAGTGAAGCCCACTTAGAGGTAACACACATAATCTAACCATGAATGGAAGGTTTTTCGAGAAAGAAATTAAATTTTACTAATTTTCAAGAAAAAAATTATTATTCTTATAACCTTTGCTACCCCACTTTCCTATACATTGAAACTTATAATATTCTTTATCTCGAGAATTGATGAGGCGCGTCAAGGGTTTATTATTATAATATATTCCGCCATCATATCTTATCTGGTGGAGGGAAGCGTCAAGGACGAACTCCTGTCTCCTACTGTTACAATAATCATAATAGTTACCGGTTTTTTCATTCATTTTATTTTATCGTGTACAGTATCTTGCCATGTGTTCCACAGACGACGCTTTAGTTGTGTATAGTCCGTTCATCAATATCAACGTGATTAAAAGAATCCTGTGTTAAAAGTAGGTGGTTTTATGAAAATACGTTTTTTAATGTATTATTACACTCGTATTTTACATTACACTCGTATTATATAATTCACTATTATTATATCATATAATTTATACATATTTAAGTCCAGTCAATCTTTTAAAATCGATTTTGTCATATCCAACACCCAACGGATTAAATGCAAACGACTCTTGTTAGTGTCCAATAATTTTACACAGAAATTGATATGGACTCGACCTCCGCGAATAATGAGGATGTGACTTCGTATATGACAGAATTTGATCAACTCATTGACTGGGTACCGTTGTCACTTACATTCGTTGAATATCCTAATGGTAAGTTAAGTTTTGAAAATTGAATTTTTTGTAGGTTAACTGATCGTGTTTCTTTGATCTAATCGATTCAGCATGATGAGGATTTTGAATACTTATAATATTATATTATCCTGTGGGCAAGAGGATTCAGTTGGGAAAAAAAGGACATTTAACTCCTTTCCTCACAACCATAAGCGCAAAAAAATTTTTATGGGGGGTGGCTTCAGCTCTAATATATTTTTAACTAGATACAAAATTTTGATAATGCCCTTTGATGTCTCTAAATGTAAGGGGAGCTAATTCCTCCGTGCATAATCCTACCTTATTGGCAGCTATTCCCATTCCTTTCAAGTTTCAAAACATTTTTTTACTTGATTGACTTTAGTCATAAATTATGTGAATAAGAATTATATTTAATTTTTTAAATAATCCATAACTGGAATAAGCAATTAATACTTAATTAATAATAAGATAGTGATTGAATTATATTGCTAAATATGTACTTGTCTTAGCAAAGGTAGGAACTATAAATACTGATTTTTATCAGAGGTATCTCTAATAATCAATAATCAACACTAACTATTTCGATGACACCATATAACATCTAACAGGTTTTTCAATCTTAGAGCGTTGTATCTGTTGTAGGTATTACAGGATTTAGTAATAAATACGATTCAGTAAATAATTTAAATTTAACTACCAAAATCATTTCAAGTGGCTTATTAGATTAAAAATAAGGAAAATTACAATAAAAAAAGTGGGATATACTTCGCACCATGGATATTCTGCACTCCTTGAGTGGGATACTCTAGATAGGTGTGTTGAATTTTAAACAAACAATAAATCAAAACTTCAATAAAAAAATTCTGAGAGGAGCTTCAATTAATTATAGACAACAATAATTGTCTGTTTTAAATTGAGTATGTTTAACAATTGTTATATATTTATATTCTATCCAAAAATTATCTATGATATATAGGTACCTATCGTTGATATTTTCAAGATTTAAGTAATATTACTTTTGAAATAGACATTAACAGATTAATATGAGAGGGTATCGTTATCGTGGTCTCTTGAGAGAAAAACTTCTTTCGTTCGACTTTTCAAGGGTATCTGTTGCTACTCGTCTGACAACACTATAGTTTCCTGAACTCGAAAGTACTGTGTCGTTGCGTCACGACAGATATAATTTCTAATCTAAAAAATTCCTGTATGAAACTTTTTAAAACATATTTATACATGAAAGTGTTTTATAAAAATAAATAAATCACTGTAAACTTCGTTATAACTTCTTCCCTCTACTCATAATCTAAAAATATGTATAATAATATTATTTTATATATATTTAAGAACTTATAAAATAGTATTAAAAATTTTTATCAAATACTTTTATTCTATTAGTACCTAATTGGTTAGTTATAAAATACTTTACCAAAAGTGTATTTCAAATAATTTATTTTTAAGTATTTTAAATACTACTCGAATACTATTTATAAGTAATTTTTACAAACCGCCATTTAATTATTTTGTGTAGAATATAAAATACGCAGACTATTTCGTTGGTCATATTATGGAAAATTCATTAATTAAAAAGAATAAGTAGATAATGGAGATCCGTTTCTATATTACTGTTATCTACTATCACAGAATTTTTTTTTTTTTTGCACTGATTATAAACATATATAATATATTTATTATCTATGATGATAAACCATAGTCTTAGATTATAAATTAAATAATAAATTTAATTTTGTTTTAATCTCAGATAGAATAAACAGGAATCTAAAAATTGGTTCTCAAGGTACTTTCGTGTTACCCATTCCTGTTATAGATAGTAGTACCTAATAATGTTATTTTTTTATAGGAAGTGCATTTGGGAAGTTACTAGCATTATCTAGTTTGGCACCTTTTGCAGTTCTGTCTGGCTTAGTTACGTTAATAATTAGTTTTCAAGATTTACATACTGTAAGTTAACATTATATTTGTATTTATAACAACCCACCTACCTAAATTATTAATTGTTAAATAATTTTTCTGTTTCAGTTTATATTTTTAGTTGGAGTTATACTGAATAGCATATGTAACAAAATTCTAAAGAATATTATACGTGAGCCAAGACCTGCTTATAGAAGCACAAATGTAATATACTCAGAATATGGCATGCCTTCATCTCATACTCAATTTATGTGGTTTGTCGCCACACATATTTTGTGCAATACATTTTTAAAGTATAAAGTATGAAATATCCATCAATAACACTAGTTCATTATGTATTTATTATTTTTTAGTCTACAAAATGCTACCAACAAAGGATATATGGAGGTTTTCTGGATGGTCACTGTTGCTCTATCATTCATTGTTATCGCCTGTATAGTTTCTTATAGCAGGTATATATTATAAAAAAGTATTTATGCAGTTTAATAGTTAAGCACCAGTTCAATATGTGAGTTGTGTTATACTCTATTTACCTATTACCAAAATACCAAAGACATAAATGATTAAACTAATTCACTGATTGAGTGTATTAAATTCCAAGTTAGGGGTACAAAGCTATTTAACCTCGCGAGCTATGGATTTTTTTTATTTCATTCCCTATATACCTCAGATATTTGTTATAAATTTGTCATTTAATAAAAAATGTATTTTTAATTAATTTATTAAAAAATTTTGTTATTTAAACAATGATCTTAATTTGATAAATAAATAGGCCTATAATTTTATTTTTCTAGAAGTTGCTAACAATAGTTTAAACATGAAAATATATTCATTTAAATCAAAGGTCATCACACTTTTCTGGTCAAGGGTCAAATAGGACAATGTGACGTATCATGAAGGGCACACTTATAATAATAATAAATCTTTTGTTTATGGAATTTAAGTTCTCTAAATACATGAATTAAATACAGTGGCACGGTGTACATATTATCAACAGTGTGTTACACTTTAAGTTGTAAATTAGTGTGGGTATATTTTAAATGTTTGAATCATGAAATTAAAATTCAATTTAAGCTATGGTCAAACTTAAATATTTATTATATTTTGTTGTGTTGATGGTATTATTTCTTGTATAATAATATTATTGTTATTTGTTGGTAATTTAAAACTAATATTGTTGTTTCCTGTAAAATACCAGACGAATAGGATCCCTTGTCTTCTTCTTCTTCTTTAGTTTTAACCTTTAAGACCATCCTAAAAACGATAAACTTTGCCACCTATCCCTGACCACCGCTGCTTCTCTCCATTTGACACCAGGCTCTATCCTTTCCACTACTCTTTTCACACCATCTTCCCATCTCAGCTTAGATCTAACTAGTGGTCTTTTTCCTATAGGCTCCTCTTCGTTCACCTGTTTTACTAAAGTACCCTGATTACGCCAAGCATGTCCTGCCCAACTTAGTTTTCATTTAATCTCTAACTATATTTGGCCTCTGAAAAAGTCTTTGGAGTTCCACATTATGAAGTTTTCTCCATTCATTGGATTATCTATCGAATATGGGGCTGAAAATTTACCGTAGAACTTTTCTTTCAGATATCATTAATCTTGATTCTTCTGTTTTTCTCAGCGCCCACGTTTCTGAGCCGTATAGAACAATTGGTCTTAGTAGAGTCATGTACATTTTGATTTCTAGGTTTTTGGATAAGACCTTCAATTTCAGGACTTTTTCAAGTCCATAATATCCTTTAATCGCTTGTTATATCCTTGTTGAAACCTCTGTCTTGATATTGTTATCCTTTGTTATCATCGACCCTATATACTTAAATTGTGACACTCTTTTGAACTTGAGCTCTTCAATTTTGATATATTGTTCTTGACCGCCATTTCTATTTCTTCGGCTAGCCACAAGGTACCCTGTTTTTCCTCATTAACGGTTAACGGCCCACTTTTTTTGCCGAAATTATTAGTTTACTTCTTAATCTAAATAGGATCCCTAGACTTGAGAAAATTGGATGCATATAATAATTTGATGTGTGTAATTTCAACAAAACTATTGTTGCATGTGGATTTTAATTCACACCATCGTATTCAGCGTCGAAAAATACATAAGATGCAATAAAACATTATCAACCTTCAGTAATTAAATGCTTATAAGATATAGATATTTCGCAATATCTGTCTGTATTTTTTCCAATTTTTTTTCAATCAAACCCTTGTAAAATGTTTAATTATTCGTCCGTAAGAAATTTTATTGCACCAAAATATTCGCGATAAAATTTTCTATCTAGACACCAAAGTTCAAAACAATCGGTTAAGCCAATTTTCTTATATGTACGTTAAAGTGCATAATTTTAGGAAAAACTAACGAAGTCCGTCGAAATTCTAACTTCAAACGGGTATAAAAAAAAAATTGACTTAAGATTTTTGAGATTTTATCAGGTTAAGTAGACATATATGTCAGTGAGATCATATTAAATTTTCAAGTCTTAATATCAAAAATCAAAAATTTTATTACATAAAAACTAACAAAAAACGTGATATTTCTGAAATTTTCAAAATGCCGTACTCAACTCAAAATTGATCAAATCTTTTTGAAATTTTTATGACATGTTTTCGTAGCTATTTTTAGTGGTCGGTGAAAATTTTAAGTCTCTAGCTATATTATTTTAGAAGTTATGTCAAAAAGTAATTTTCAGTTTTACGGAAATTTTGATAATTGCGTATTTTGCCGTTTTTCGTCAATTTTTTGACAGTTTTTTCCCGTTTTTGGAAAAAGTATTGAGAAATTGGAAAAATGACCTCTCTATAGTACCATCTGGGTGTGATTCCAGTTCTATAGAGATACTGATTGAAACTTTCGGACAAGTATTTCTATACGAAAACTGTTCACAGAAAGAGAAAAAAGAAAAAAAATAAATAAAAAATAAACATTATTGTAAAATCATAAGCTTCTTCACTTCGTTCAGAATCCAATATATTAAAAAGTAAAGTATAAGCGAGATACCACCAATGGGTATTCCTCGCTCCTTAAATCAGATACTCTTGTGGGTATGTTTAATATTAAAGAAATTTTAAATAATTTCTTTTATAATATGATTCTGAGCAAAGAATGTTAATAATATAAAGAACAATAATAGTTGTCATTTTCAATACGCCCACCACAAGTATCTGACCCTAGAAGCGAAGAATTACCGGTGCAAAATATGTTCAGCTCTCATGTCTATATTTTACTATATTTTACTTATCTTTACTTTACTTTACTTTATTTTATTTATTTTTTGTCCAATAAACAAAGAAAAAGAAAAAAAGACAGTTTTACTAAAAATAAAAAAAATTGATGAAAGAAATTTTAATTTTTTTTTTTTTAAATTTTCAAAATTTTCTTATGACAAAATATTTTTTGCATTATTGTCTATTTATGTTTAAATTTTCATAAAGTTTGGATGGATTAAAAAAATATTATTTCCAAGTCTTTTTTGTCAAATGTTGAATAGTTTTTCCCAACTTTTGAGATAACAATTGAGAATTTCGAAAAATAGCCTCTTTAATAAATCATCTAGAGGCAAATACGGTTTTAAAAAAAGTTGCTGGTTAAAACTTTTGGACAGGTTTGTCCAAATACGAAAATAAGTACAAAAAAAAAAATTTTAATAGAAAATAAAAAGATAAACATCTCTGTAAAACACTAGTTTCTTTAATTTGTTCAGAGTCTAAAATTAAAGTATATTATATATTATATGGGTAAAGTTCCGATAATCGAGACACCAAAAAAACATATCTCGTTCGCTGTACTAAATTGACTGGAATACTCATGAATATCGTAATAGTTGAATTTCAGTAAAAATATTTACTATACGATGATGTTTATCAAAAAAAAACTAATTGTGTATAAATTAAATTAAAAAAAAAATTAAAATCGAGAATTTTTGTGGAAAATTCTTGTTCACATAATTGTGATGTTGAAAACAGCAGTAATATTTTTAGAGCTTTTTTGCCAATAATGTGTGCATTTTTTCAATGTGGATCCAAAAATCAAAATAATATAAAAATAAAACACTAGGTTTTATATGGTCTGTAGTTTTATACACATATATTATATTTTTTATGATATAATTTTTAAAAAAAAAATATAATTCAAATAATTTTGAAGCACCCTTGATTTAAGTTTTTGGTATCTTAGTTGGGAACGACTAGACTATAGTATTATATTATGGCTTATATACAATATTGATTATGTTTATAATTTTTTATTGTTCTGGAGTAATAAATAATTTTATTTCTTATTAAAATATAGGTAGGTACTTCATATTGTTTTTAATTAAAATATTATGACTATATATTATTATATTTTAAATTTTCAGAATCTTTCTTCAATACCATACATGGAAGCAAGTAAATTTTGGAGCATTGTTTGGCATTACTATAGGAATAATGTGGTTTATTATAATCAATTTGACATTATATCTTTATTTTCCGTCATTACAAGAAGACAGAATATTTAACCTTATATAACCAGATAAAGTATATGTATTTTGATTTTCTGAATGTGCAATTTAAAATACTAAATTGTTTGTATCTTTTGTATAAACCAATAGTTTAAATTGCTCATTCTGTAGTATTAATTCTTAAAAAGTTTCTAACATTAATAGTTTAACTAATTGACCTATTATTCTCTGAATATACATAATCAATTATTTATAATATATTAATACTATGGTTAGGTTGCAAAAACAAAATTACCATAATAATGTATACACAATTAACAATGTTGAATTTCAAACCCAGCCTTGCTGCATAGATTCAAAATAAAAGTATGCAAAAGAATATTATTCATATCTTTAGTAATAATCAACTAACATAGTATTCTAATCTAAACCCATCGATGCCTATTCCTAACAAAACTCATTTCTTATTATTTTTTTTTTTTTTTTATTATAACATTAATTTCTAACTTATTATTTTCTGTTGAATATTTCCACTAACACCTATAAAATTCATCCAGATATTTATCAACAATATTCATCCATCTCTTTTTGTTTAAAATCAAATCCTTTTATCGTATAATATTTATTCCATGAGAGTATACTAAAACAAAGTTATTATACATGAATTAATATGTCATAAATAGTAATTATTTAAGTATTATTTGTATATATTTTAATTATTTACTACAGTTCAGTGGTCGAAGTGGGGTGGGATACGGAGGGATGCCATCCCTCTACTTCTTTTTGTCAGCATTTTTCATCCCTCCACTTATTTTGTTTAAAATTATTCATCGGTATTGGATTTTGAAAAATTAATCGATTTTTATCGTAAACACAGCGAAAGTTTACAATAACTTTTTTGTTCTATTCGTTAGGTTAGCATAAACGAAAACATTTACAAATTTTTAGTCTGCAAACTCGTGTTGAACCTGAAATTTTTTCAATGATTTGAAAGAAACTTTTTGTTAAAAGTACCTATCCTGTATATTTTTCATTGTGATTTTTCTAATCAGTAGTTATTGGATTAGAATTATATAGAAATTGAGTATTTTAAATAGGTTTTATTCAGTTTATCTAAGCATTTATTTTGAATTTTTCTTTTTATACAATCTAAAATTTAAGAACAACAGGGTTGGTTTCATCCCCCCACTTATTTTGATCCACTTTAACCACTGCTACAGTTTGTAGTTTTTCAAACTCTCCAACAATGATGAAACTATAATTTTACTTAACGCAGTGTTCTTAAGTAAATAAGTTACTTTTTTGATTAGATTTCATGTACCTAGCTAATAAAAAATTTATTTTAATGTACAAATACTAAGTAATTTTACTATGTTTAATTAATTGTATATTATTATATTTAATTAATTATTTGTCTCAAAAAATATGAGAATTAAAAAATCTAATTTTGCCGGTGTGTAAAATTAATAACCTGGCTTTCCCATGTGTAAAATATATTTTGTTTTCACAGATTCATTTTACTTATTTGTTATATGCAAACCTCTCTCACTCCTTCTTTCTTTCTCTTTTACTGTTTCCATATCTCTTTTCCACATCCCGTCCTCTTCTCACGGGTTAAGTAGCTAATAATAGGCTGCCTCTTTCCATGTTAACCCTTTTTGACCTGACCATTAAAATCGGATAAGTTGTTTTAAAGGTAAGCCCGGACTAACAGACAAATTCATTTTGTTTATATGGAGGTTGCCCTAGCCTATCTTGTTACTATAGTTAACAAGTTATGCAAATGAGACTTAAACCTAGAAAAACATTTTGTGATTTTAATTAGTAATTTATAATTTTAATTATAATTTCTCTCACTCTTCTTGGTGAAGTTGTAAGTGGTGTCCATTTACTCACTAGTTTTATGAAATGGGCAACATCAGTTCTTATGAAACATTTGGGTAACCAATATGAATCTGATGGTATTTTTTCAAAAACTATGTCTGCACAAATTTGTATATAATCCTTTAATGATGAGTACTGTGTAAAATATCGTGAAATTGCTGAAAGAAGTGCTAATGATTGGTCACAAACTAATTCTTTGGGAGTAGGTACATCACAACTAATCCATTTGGCCAACCAATTAAATATTGCTATGCTTGTGTGTCTTTCATTAATCATGTTAGTTACAGTAAAGCTGTATTTTTTAACATCGTCATAAACTAAAGCTTCATAGAAGAAAAGACAACGAGTTTTTTCAAAACCAAATTTTGAGAAATTTTTTATAACCGATCCCGTAGCATCAATGACCAATCGAGGATGTTCAACACTTTTGCAATAACTTCTATAAATATGAGTTTGTTCAGTACAATGATAATGGATAAAAAATGGATCAGATCCCATATCTCGTAAAATGTTTTTAAAATCATCTTCTCTTTTCATCATAGCTAATCCTTTAAGTGT
>JAIPRM010003960.1:9567-24374 GCA_025469315.1 Stegophylla sp. TES_Ste_2020 | reverse complement strand
CAAAAAATGATGGTTTCCGAGTCGTTTTTGTCAAATTTTGGGTAGTTTTTTCCAAAAAAAAATTGAAGAATTGAGAAATTCAAAAAATGACCTCTCTAAAGTACAATCTAGAGGCAAATCCGGTTTTAAAAAGTTATTGATCGAAATTTTGGACAAGTATTTCTATACGAAAAGTTGTACACAGAAAAAAAAAAATAAACATCATTGTAAAAACACTAGCTTCTTCACTTCATTCAGAATCTAAAATGAACGAACGAAAAGTAATATGGAAAATAATCAGGGAAAGGAGAAAAAATGGATTGGACATATAATAAGAAACAATAAATGGATAACAACAATAATTGAAGGAGATAGATGGAAAATCCGGTAGAGGTAGACCAAGAACACCATTTATGAAACAAATCATAGAAGATATAGGAAAAAAGAATTACAAAGAATTAAAAGTAGCAGTAATGGATAGAGATCAATGGAGATCTATCGAAGTCATTTTAACCAATCTAAGGATTGTTAAAAAAAAAAATCTGTAGATGGGTTATAAATTGTTACTGAAGGTTGATTATGTTTTATTGCATCTTATGTATTTTTCGACGCTGAATACGATGGTGGTTTTCTAATTATTTTTTTTTATTTTGAAAATTCAATATTTTCGGTTATTGTACTAAATACTTAATAATTCTATCATATAATATATAATACGTAGTGTGGCGCAGTGGTAGACTATACTGTTATGACGCAACAGTGCTGAGGTTCAAATCTTTTAATCCGGCAGTCCGAATTTTTTTAACTTTTATTAACTTCCTTCGTTCGGAATCGTTTTATTGAAGAAATGATTTATCGTTTCTTCAAAATTCAATACACCAGTCAAAAGAATCCCACCCGGCGTGCAAAGAACACCCTGACGAGCGAAGTACACATTTTTTAACTTTATGATTAATATTAACTGATAGCAATAATGCAAATTTTTATTTAATAATTCACGACATAAATATTTTATTACGGAGGTATCGTTGACACTGAAGATATTATTATGATTTTTTTGTCAAATAAAATTTTAAATTTAATTATAATTTCATTATACTGTGATTTTTTTATTTTATTTAAATAAAAGTTCAGAAATTAACTTGTATTTAGGTTTTTATTCGAGGAGACAAACATTTTACATGTGCAATGTATAGGCGAACATTTCTGAGAAAATATTTAAGTCTTCTTCATAAACGCCTATGAAGACTGACACCATTGGTTATCCTTCCATGAAACTTTTATTGACTATATTTGAGGAAAAATCCTAGACATGCATATGTTATATATATAGTCTATAGATAAATAAATTACACTTAATTACTTATTTAACCAAACAGTTTTTTGTCTCTACCCTTTTCTCTTATGTAAAATGTGTACTGATACACCTACTCATATCTTACATATTGTACAATTCATAAAAATTAACAAACATGATAATAATAGTAGTAATAATAATATACCCATATAAATATGTAGTATCTCACAGTACTACTTAGCCTATGTATACCTTGAATAAGATAAAATATTTAATATCCTTCATTCTAAATTCTAAATTTTTAAGAAAAAACACAATCCTCTTTATGGAAAATACATAAGTCACCATATTGAGACATATATATTATTTTTCTCAAACAAATTAAAAAATTTGAATACATTTCATTTAACAGTTGTAAAATTGGTATTTACTCTAAAAATTTAAGGGCAAAAAACAACAACAACAATTTGAGAAATACTTTTTTAGTTTTAATCAATATCTTTATAAATAAAAATAAAATTACAGAGTTTTAGGTATTTGTACAAATTACTAAGATTACAGTTATAAACTATACTTGTTGGAATACAAATTTTACAGTCATTTCATAAAAAGGATCACTTTGTTAATTTGTTTTCTCTAATACCTTTTGCATTAATGTTTAAGATAAAAAAAATTAAAAAAAAAAAAAAAAAATAATTAAAAAAACAACTTGTAATAAATATCTTTCAACAATATAGGAATATATTGATACAACAGAAAAATAAAAATATACATTATAATAAATTAAAACACATACAACTTTAATTTATATTCATGTATGTATACATTAGAACATATTTACACATTTTTAAATGAAAAATAAGTAATATACGTATAGAATATTATTTTTATTTATTTATTAGTATTTTTTTTTAGAACTGTCATCATTGTTTGAAAAATAAATAAAGAAGACAAAATTCATTAATTTATTAAAATACAAGAGTTTATTAGATATAATATTAATCAACGACAGTCGGGACAGTACCAATTACCTTTTGGAGCAACTGTTATACCCACACAATCAAAATGAAACCATTCAACGCGGCAATTTGGATTATCACAAGCTATCATTTCAGATACTTCATCATATGGGCACCTACAATGACAGTATAATCTCTCAGTACTCTGTACTGCTTTCTGTTCAACAAATTTAGGGAGTTCAATTACTAAGTTTCCAGAATCACTGTCTGTGTCATCAGCAGCAGAGTGTACAACAGTTTTACTAATTCTAACATCTACAATAGGCCTTGTTTGTTGAGATTGTGTTAAAGTAGTAGAACTTGTATGCTGAATTTGGAGTGGTGATATTACTTTCGGTTTTCGCTTTTGCTTTTTTTTTTTTGAAGATGGAGAATGAAGAGTTGGAGAACGGAGCGAAGTAAAACTTTGTTGAACCAAAGATGAATCACCATTTGGTATCCTATCTTCATCACTACTATCATAACCAAAGAATTTTCTCTTTTTAGGTTGTCGTTTAGATTGACGAGTATCATTTGGTGACATGCTATTTATAGGCGTATTTGGTGTACTTGTTGAATAAGAATTTAATGTAAGTGGCAATGCATATAAGTCTTTAGATATCTGAGAAAACTGTTGAAATTTTTTAAATTTTGATTTACGTTTAGGTTGCCGTTTAGCAGTTAAAGTATTACGTTTTTTTGTACTTGGTTGAGTATAATGACTGCTTTCAACTACCTGATCATGACATATATTCAATTCATTTTTTATACTTTGTAAATTATTATTTCCATTGAAAAGTTTTCTTGAAATTCGATTTAAATTATTCTCATTACATTCTTGATTTTCATTTTCGGTAGGTATTAGCAGATTATTATGCAGTGATGAATAATTATTACTATATACATCATATTTATCAGGTGTTTTCCGTTCATTATTGGATAAAGCAGTAACTTCACTGTTTTCCAATTTTAGAGATTCAATTTTGGAATACTGAAGAGGTTTATTTAATGACTTAGACAACTTAAAACTATGATCATTAGGTATGGATATTTGAGGTATTATGCTATTAATTTTAGATGAAACTGATGCATTTTCATAATAAGTATCTTGTATTAATTGTGGCAAATCTTTTGTTATTAAAGTATTTATTTCAGGATGTAAAGGCACTGGATTAATATCATAATATTCTTCATTATCAGTATTTGAAAATTCACTTTCCAAATCTGATTCTAATGCACATAGATTAAAATTTGCAATTTTTTTGTCACTTAAAACCTTAATTTTTTTTTCTTTTTTCTTCTTTTTGTGTTTTTTTGGACTTTCAACTATTGATTTTTTCTTTACTTCTGTATCAGAATCACAAGAAGATGAACATGATGATGAACATGAGCAATTTGATCCACATGAACTAGATGAGGATGAGGAATTGCAATGTGAAGAACAAGATGATCTTTGACATACTGAATTATTAAATGAATTATTTAATATGTTTCCACTACCATTAGTAATTGTTGTAAATTCATCTGCATACTGAGGAGATTTTATTATTTCAGATTTATCAATGGATGATACAATGTAATCATGATCTAGTAATGCAATATTAACTAATTCTTTTTTTTGCTTACTAACATAATCCCAATAATTGTTACCACTTGGACTTGGTGATTTTGAATATTTTTCAGGTTTATGGCGAGGTGTTTTTTCTGTATCACTATCAGAAGACAGATTTAGTGGAGGAAGATTATAATCATCTCTCTTCTTCTTCTTCTTCTTTTTCTTTTTTAGAGGAGATATCAATTCTTTGTGAATATTTTCATGTTTATATAGTAACTTTTTTGAAATAAATTTATTATGACAAGTTTTACATTCATATGGAATATTACCAGAGTGCCACCTTTCATGAACTCTTAATAATAATGCATTGGAAAATGTTCTTTTACATTCGTCACAAGTGAATATTGCTGGCGGGACACAAAAGTGATAAGTGTATGGCCATTTTTTTGTTAAACATAGTTTACATTCTTTACTATCTCTATTATGCTTCCAAAACATATGTTCAAAAATATCCTTTTTGCTAAGATAAGTAATGTTACATTTCAAACACATATGTCTCATTTTATGTTTGTTGACATGTAATGCTAAACTTTGTTGATTGGGGAATGTTTCCAAACAATAATCACAAGCATTATGTGCTTTCCTTAAATGGACCATACATCGAAATGCTGATGGAATTTGACCTTGACCACAAAATAAACATCTAAATGTCAAATTTTGCCAAACTCCAAGATCTGCACCTGGACACAAATGACAATGAAGCTCACCATAATTAGAAAATGTTATTTTACACATAATACAGTCATATGTTTTTCTTGAATGAATGCTACGTTTGTGAGAGTTTACTTCTTTCATTTGCTTTGATGTAAATTGACAATTAAAGCAATAAAAAGTATTATTAAATGGAGTGTGACTTAATTCATCACTTGAGTCAAAATTTTCAGAATTTAAATAAACATTATTTAAAATATTTAAATTAGATTTTAAAATATTGACAACATCTTCAGAAGATTCGTTTTTAACTGTCATAAAACGATGTTTTTCAATCATATGCAATGCCAGTTGTTTAGCATTCACAGCAATACAGGTAGAATTATGACAATAAGCACAAGTTAAACATGATGTTCTAATGCATTCTTTCAATATAGCATTAATTTTCATATCTGTCAGCTTTTGATCTAGAGTTAAAGCCATAACTTGTAAATTATTTTCATTTTTAGTAGGATTGACATTTTGTAGTGTATCTGGACCATTAACCCAAGGGCTTTTTTCTGATAAAACAACAGACATACTTTTAATCCCGAGTTTAAATTCTTCTTCAATAGTACATGTTTTTTTGAAGTTCATAGTATTTGGAGATTTATGAAAATTATTAGTTTTGTCATATAATAACTCATCATTTTCAGAAACATTAATATTACTAGAAAGAACATTTTCGCGATTTGTTTGAGATTTAGAACAATGTAAATTATTAGATTCATCTTTGGAAGTATTTAATTTTTTTACAGATATATCATCAAACTTGTCACTTAAAGGCATATCAGAACAATTTAAGTCTTGTAATGTGCTTGTATAGAACTCTTCAGCATTAACATTATCAATAACATCTTTTATGATATCATTAATAATGTTGTGTAATTCCATTTCTTCTCCATTTTGTTTAAATTTTTTAGCACCTATAACTATGTCATTTATATCTACGTTATCCAAAAGTAATTTTTCTTCTGAACTACTATTAGAAATTTGTGAATTAGTAGTAGGGGGGATAGGAAGTGAAGAGGCGACAAGTGACTGGGCAAAATATCTTTTATGTACACAATCACTAAAAGCATTTTGAGATTTGTTAAGATTATCTGAAGCCACTAATTGGTGAATATTTATTAAATGTTCTATAAAATCTTTATGTATCTTAAACCTAGCTCTGCAAACCATACAGAAATACTGAAAATGAGAGGTCATGACATGGTCAAACAATTTCATCCTATGAAAATTTTTTTCACAGATATCACATTTACTGATTCCACTATCTAATGACATATGCCCGTATTTACCATTTGGTCGTTTTACTTCTTTATAATTGCTACACTTGGAGGTACTATTTACATTATTTCTCATAGCCATCTTCATAAATCAATATTGATAAACTAATACTTGATAGTTAATGATAAACCTAGAAAAACATACACATACAAATATTTATAGCAAACATATACCAATAATTTAGTAACTAATAAAAATATACACTAAATAATTACTTTTAAAGTTTTACTAGTAGTTAAGCATAGACTTTTCTACTCCAACGTTGATTAAAAATCGCAGGACAGCTGAAACAATAAATTAATAGTTAAAATACTAAAATTCATAATTTTAATATGTCATATCCAATTTCCTCAATAACCTAACCTATATATTTATAAAAAGATTAAAAAGTAAAGTATAGACAAGAAAGCAGAACATAATTTGCACCACGGATATTCTTCGCTCCTCAGGTCAGACACTCTTGGTAGGTGTATAGAATTTTAAACGATAAATTATTTCTTCAATAAGACAATTTTGAATAAAGGAAGTAAATTATATAAAGAACACAATAATAGTCATCATTTTTAACACAGTGACCAAGAGTATCTGACCAAAATGAGCCAAGAATATCCGTAGTGCAAAGTATGTTTGGCTTTTTTGTCTATACTTAACTTACTTTTTTATTCTAATTAATAAAGAAAAGGAAAAATTTAATGATGAAAAGTGTTAGAAAAATGCCTAATTTTTTTTTTACTTTTCCAAAATTTTCTTGAGCCACAATTTTTATCATATTATTGTCAATCTATATTTAAATTTTCATAAAGTTTGGATCAAAAAATGATAGTTTCAGAGTCTTTTTTGTCAAATTTTAAATGACTTTTCCTCCCCAGCTCAAAAAAAAAAAAAAAAAATTGAAAAATTGAGAATTTTAAAAAATGATCTCTCTTAAATACCAACTAGAGGCAAATACGGTTTCAAAAAGTTGCTCTTCGAGAATTTTGGACAAATAAATCCATATAAAAGTGTGTACAGAAAAAAAAATAAACATCATTGTAAAAACATGAGCTTTTTCACTTCGCTCAGAATCTAAAATAACAATATATAAAACAAAACAGTATATATTATAAGAAAAATAATATATATAAAGAAAATATGCTTAGAGTATATTCTTTATACATATTTTTGACTGTAAAATTTCCCAAAATTTAAACTACAATTTCTTAGGAAGTAATTCACTTATCAATTTGAAATGAAGATAAGAAAATACTTGTAACTTTCAAAACAAAATTATTTTGTTTTAAGACTTTAGAGGAAGAAATATTTGAGTATTTTATTTAATTAAAAATATTGACTTTGAAAATACATATTTTGCCATTTTTCAGTCCCAATATTGTTAGAAATTAAAGATGAAAATATTTCATTCTAATATTTTAACATTATTATGACTTATTTTCTTTTAAAATATATTAAAATATAGAAATTATATAAAATTATGATCTTATACATTTCAGTCGTTTCTAGCCAAGTTCAATACGTAACATAATACTATAAGCACTACATTATGGATGTGTATACAAAAATACATTTTACAGTCAGATTATTATTTTTTTTTTCATATAATAATATTCACAATTATATTTAAAATACAGTCATCACAATTTTATGAGTAAAAAATAATAAATACCTAATAGGTTGCATAGTATTGTTTCATCAAAAATATAGTGTTTACCTAATATTGTTTATTTCAACCATAATTTGTACATACCAATCAATGTTATAATTTAAACTGGTGAAATGAACATCAAATTTACAACATATTATTAAAATATTGTAATTTAAACTAAAATAAGAGAAATAGGTACTCTATTCATTTTATTTTACAACAATAAGATTAAAAATTTCATGTGATATAAGTAAAATGAGAATTTGGAGGGAAATTCAGTTACAGATATACAACTATAGTTTTCAAGATATTAAAATCACATAAAATTAAAAAAATTATATCAAAACAATTGTAATGAAACACTACATTTAAAATAAACCAATTTACCAAATAAATTTGTTATGAATAAAGAACTTTATGAATGTAATTTAGTCAAGTTTATCATTTTCATGAACAAACAATAGGAACCTATAGGATTTCAACTCTTTAGTACTTAAACAAATGGCTGACATCTAGTTTTATAACAAAAAAATAGTTGATGACAATAAAGGAAGACCAAATCAATACTAAATGAATGGAAAAAGGCATACCTGTGGATAAAATACAAACCGAGCACAGATTATCACTAAAGAATCAAAAAGTACTAAAATAATTTAAAACGTTTGATTTATTCACATAAATATAATTCTATTAACTTGCCAAGAAATATTTTTGAGTATTCAAAACAACGAACCCGTTTGTGTTTACTTCCAAGCAATAGATACCCCTCTCGGGGCGCGGAAAATGGCGTCGCCCAGCATTTGAGTAAACACTGCTCTCAACTCAATTAATTTTAATATTCTCAATGTACTCGAATTTCTCTTCGCCGCCAAACGAACTTTACAAAATATATAATTCGTGTTTATGGGTCAAATTTAACGTGAAGATAAGTGAATTTTATAAAAAAAAAAAAAGAGATGTGTAATTCAACGTTAACACTAATTTTGCCACTACCTCGTGTATTCGCCTTTGTACTAGTGTTACATTTTTTTATCATATTAATTAGAAATTTTGAGATCCTCCAGAGAGTGATAACATTTCAACATAATAAACGTGATTTTTCTATTTCATATGTATGCAAATTTGTCCAGTAATTAATAATTAGTGAAAAATGCCTTTTGTTCTTTAGTTAATAAAATTTAAGGTTAAGATTTATGTTGGACCAAACGTATGGTAATATCATAATATTGAACAATTTTATAACTTCCTTGCAATATAAATGAACATTCCTAGAAAGCCTAAATATAATATTATAGGCTCTCTAAGCATTCTGATAAGAGAATCGATTATACACTATTAGTGACATCTAGTGGTAACTATATTAAATTTCAACGACATGTACTAGAAATACAGTGTATAGTAATTATGATCTTAGAATTTATATTGTTGAATGCTTATATTATTTTTATGCCGTCAACAGAATAAGTGGTACAACTACCCATAAAGCAGTAAATTGGTGCAGTTTTGTTTAATATCATGGTTTAATAACTTATCCGCTAGATGGCGAAATATATGTAAAAGTAATTCCCTGTCCAGTCAATATATTTGAAATAAGAGATAATATTTGCTCAGGTCCGAGATTAAAGATATATAAAGATAATAATTATTTATATCTTTAATCGTGCTCAGGTCCCCAAGTACGAATGTACGATTATAAAGTTCTTTATAATTGTGGGTCTAAGGATATTATATAGAGATGTAATCACTTCTCTTAAAAATTGATTAAAATGTGTACACCAGTAATTGTGACCGTGGTTTATGCCACCATAAGCGTTGAATACCCGTTGAAGGTTAGACACTCTTAGTGGACGTGTAGAAATTTAAAGAAATGATAAATCAATAAGACGATTCTAAACAAAGGAAGTTAATAATAATATAAAGAACAATATATAATAGTCATCATTTTCAACACACCCAACAAGAGTATCTGACCTGAAGAACGAAGAACTACCGTGGTGCAAAGTATGCCAGGCTTTCTTGTCTATTAGTAATTACAATTTACAAGTGTACTATAAATTATAATACTTATATTATTTTCATGTGCTCTGTGGCTCTATCCAGTGTATATTATCTAAGATTAATACAATCATGCATACATACAGGTCTGACTCTTACCACGAACTAAGATATTATCTTAGTTTGTGCTCTTACCCACAAAGTAATAATACCTCTATGTTTTCTATGCTCATCACTTAGATAATAACTAATATCACACTATATTTTATTATCAATCTCAGTGTACCTCATCATGGTCATAATTTTTTTTGTATTATGCTGACACACAAATTAGATAATATCTGTGCTGACATTTTATTATTATTGAATGTAAGACATCAAATATTCTAATATCTAATAATAAATTTATTGTCTAATATCTATCATGTTACATCAAAATAAAAAAAAATAAACGTAATTTTTAATCATTTTAAAGCTTGCATATAATAGTGTTCCTTAAATAGTGTTACTCCTAGTAATTGCTCCTGGATGTAATTTGAGAAAATTTATGCCTGAAAAATATATTAAGAACTGTTAAATAATTGTTGAAATTTGTATAATTTTTATAGTTGTATTTAGATGAAATTATAATTAATGTGCACTTTAATGAATCCTTATGTTTTGAAGTATTTGTCATAATGTGTAATAATATGTTTCATTAATGGTTACATCAAATAAAAAAATTATATCTTAAAGAGTAAAAAAAAATTTATATTCAGCTTTTTAATTACTTTTTTAAATATGAATTTATTAATTTATTATTTTAATTCATCAAAAAAATATTTATTGAATTTAGACTAGAGAAATGTCCAATAATGGCTTTAATGGGTGATCAATTTCCCAGAACTAAAAAACAACCAGCTTATATACGTTTTAAAAATAACACATGCTTTTGTGTCGAATTAATTTGGATTAATTATGATAAAAAAGAAAAGCCATTTGGTATTTTGGCTCCAGACAAATTTTTGGATGTTAACACATATTCTACACACCCATGGATCTTTAAGTTAGTATTTACTCAAACATAATTATTATTTCTGTTATTATTATTTTATATTTTTAGAGAATACCTATCAAAAAGCCAAATGGTAGTATCTGGCAAAGAAATATTTATGGCAAGGCCTTGGGTTGAAGAACATAGGCGTCTTGAATTCAAACATCCCATCAATATACCACTACGGACAATGGTTTTAATTGAAATGCCAGTTTTGGATTTACGGCAATTATGCTTGTTAAAATTAGCCAACATATTGAAAACTGCAGATGACATAACTACGTTAGAAATACCAGTAATCCTTAAAAAAGAGTTAACACAAATGGTTTTAAATAAAGAAGCTTGTAAAATTCAATTAACCAACTGATAAATGATTTTAGTAAGTTCTCACCTTGTTATAATATATTTTTAAATCATATCATTTTACTGTATTTCATAATATCTATAATAGATTATAATTTAAATATATTACATTAGCAATAGTGTTTTTTTAATAATATAAAGAAAATAAAGAAAAATATGTTTGTGTTTCATTGTATAATATAATATTTATTTCATTTTTTCATTTTGTATTATCTTTAATTTGTGTGTAAATTTTATGTTAATTATTGTGAAAATGAAAAACGTATTGTAACATGATAAAAAAAAACAATGAAGAGGTAAGGTTATGTGGTCATAAATCTCCTTTTTTTGAGTTAACTATAATTATATATATATATATACATTAACATAAATTATGGTCATGGAAATATTAAATAAAAATATTGAATATTCAATTAACAGATCAGTTCTCCAATGAGATAACAATAAGAGTTTTACTATTTATGTCTATAAAAGATTCTGAAATAAACTCGTTCTAATTGTGATATTTTAATTAAAACATTACAAATGGTGATTATAACGAAATCTGTAAATTATCTTAAAAATGCCATACTTAGGGCATATGGGTTAAATTTATTTGCTTTGGTAATGCAGGATTTATAGCAACATTTTATAATAATAATACACTATTGTAATCTACACAATTTTTGACATTTAACAAAATCATAAGTTTTCATTTCAGTTTAAAGTAAATACATTAAATATATTAATTAAAGTATAGTCATTTTGTACACCTATACCTTAAAAGAGGTATGATTACATAATAAATGTGTAAATTAGTGATTTGACATTAAATCATTACATTTTTTTTTTTTTTTACTGTTCGATTATAGGTTGTATAATTATAATCAATAACAACATATTTAGATTCATTATCTTTTTAGTTACCTACAGGAGTAAATTTTAAATTTTGTGCAACTTAAAAGTGTGCTATATAAGCTGATATTAACATGTTATGTTTTAGGAGGGTTGGATTTATTTTCACCCGTTCCTTGAACATTATCTATTCATGTATAACCACCACTGAATGTCTATAAATAATAAAAACAATTACATTGGGGGAAGTAGTACCACCATAAGGAATAACATTTGGCAACACAACTGGCGATGGTTAGCACAAAGTATATTATACTTAATAGTATCGAAAAATACATTAGATAAAATAAGCGAAAAACTTTACTTACCTCTGTCTGTACTTTCTCCAATTTTTTCCAATCAAACCCTTGTAAAATGTTTAATTCTTTGTTCACTCAAAATTTTATTACACCAAAAAATTTGCAATTAAATTCTCTATCTAGGCACAAAACTTCAAAATCACTTGTAGGGTCAATTTTCTTTTACATACGTTAAAGTTTGTTATTTTAGGTGAAACTAACGATTTCGTCAAAATTCTAACTTGCAATCTCGCCTCCCTCTCTCTTCTATAAATCACCTTTTTTGTATACTTTTAAATATTAAATTATACAATACCCAAAATGACAACTTTTTTATTGTTGATAATAATTACAAAATATAAATAACAGTTAATAATTTAATGGAATAATCAATGAATGTGAATAATTATAGAAATAAATTAGTATAAATTAATAACAAAAAGTTATGTTTAGTGGATAAACACTAATTGCAATCTTTATACTCGATACTCAATAACAGTTGTTATTAATTTTTAATTTTTGCTCTACATGCATCTCCTTTACTATGTGTACACATTTCTCAAGAGAGTTGTACCCCCCAGGTTGGGAAACACTGCATTAGGCATTAAATATGAGCAAAAGAGGAAGGGGTTGTAGTGGAACATGGCAACAGGAAGTAAGGACTAAGTGGAAGAAAGTATTAAAAAATTATCTATCACCTAATAAAAATGGATCAGCTGAGACGTTTCTTTTATACAATAGAGAATAGAATAACAAGTACTTGAGTTACTTAATATAATTATACAATTTAGAAATAATTTACTTGAGTATAGATTAACTATCAGATACCAAAACTTTTATGTATAAAAGTATGTAAACATTTTAAAAATTAGAAATTAAACAACTTTGAGATAATACTTTGTTTTCTTTTAATATCTAATTGTACAATTTCATTAAATGATTGTTAAATTGAAAATACAAAATTTGGTATTTTATTTTAAGATATTGATATAATTATTTTTACATACATATTGTAAAAAAATAATGAAAAAACACAATATGAAATAATATATATAATTAAGTAAATTTCAATTTATTATAGTATCATCTAATTCCTCAATTTTGGTGTCCATTTGAATTGAAACTTTACGTAATACTTTATTTATGACATCATTTAAAGCCTCACGAGCACCTGTGTCCAACAGATTCAAACAAGCCTAAAAACAAAACAAAAAAAATAATTCACCGGAAAAATTTAATCAAACATAATTCAATTAAGTAGAATATATTTTTCACCTGCATTTCAGGTCCTGGCTGCTTAAAAAGATGATAAAAATAAAATAATAAACTGAGGTTAAAATATATTGATTTTAATAATATTTTAGGCCTATAATGCAATTTTAATTAGTCTTATTAATTTAAATCATAATTTCAGTAAGGATTGGCTATGTCATGGGGAGCAAAATAACTGTAAAAATACCAAAATGAAGTATTTCTCAAAGTTGGTATGGATACCTTAGTAATATAATGGCACTTAATATAGAGCAGCTGAAGTGTATATAAAAGTTATTGGTAAAAGTCAGTATTAAGTTTACAAAGTTTGATTTTTTTCAAAATAAAGAATAAAAATGTTAAAATTACAAGATAAACAATTAAAAAAGAAAAAACTATAGACAAGAAAGCTGAACACACTTCGCACCACAGATAATCTTCGCTCCTCGAGTCAGATAGTCTTGGTGGGTGTGTAAAATTTTTAAAGAAACGATTAATAATTTCTTCAATAAGACAATTCTAAATGAAGGAACTTAATAAAATAAAGAACATTAAGATCGTCATTTTTCAATACACTCACCAAAAGTATCTGATTCGAAGAAGAAAATCCAAAAAATCAAAAAATGATGGTACCCGAATATTTTGTCAAATTTTGAATAGTTTTTTCCAAAAAAAAAAAAAAAATGTATATATAAGAATTAAGATATTCAAAAAATTACTTCTCTAAAGTACAAACTAGAGACAAAGTTGGTATCAAAAAGTTGCTGATCAAGACTTTTGGACAAATGTTTCCGTACAAAAGTTTAAAAAGATAAAAAAAATATCCAAATTTCTATTCACACTTTCAAAATTTACTTGTGCCAAAATATTCGGCTATCTTGTGGTATGAGTTCTAATGTAAATTGGGGTCTATCAATAATAACAAATCGCTTGTCATATGCGCTACCACGCGACTTATATCTGTATATGTACCTGAGGTATAATATTATATATATATATACATTACAAGTAAATACATTATTGAAACTTGATAGAGATATCAACAAAAATGATACATTCAACGCCTTTTAAAGGGACATGGCACAAGTTTTAGATTCTGAACGAAGTGAAGAAGCTTATGATTTTACAATGATGTTTATTTTTTCTTTTTTCTTTTTTCTCTTTCTGTGAACACTTTTTCGTATAGAAATACTTGTGCGAAAGTTTCGTTCAGTATCTCTATAGAACCGGAATCACACCCCGATGGTACTTTAGAGAGGTCATTTTTCCAATTTCTCAATACTTTTTCCAAGCGCGGTGAAAAACTGTCGAAAAATTAACGAAAAACGGCAAAATATGCAGTTACCGGAATTTTAGTAAAATTGAAAATTTATTTTTACCATAACTTCTACAATAATGGAGCTAGAAACTTGAAACTTTCACCAACTACTAAAAACGGTGAAAAGAACATTTTCTAACAATATCAAAATGATTTCATCAATT
>JAIPRM010003959.1:0-24375 GCA_025469315.1 Stegophylla sp. TES_Ste_2020 | reverse complement strand
GTTTTTTCAAATTTTGGGTAGTTTTTTCCAAAAAAAACATTGAAGAATTGAGAAATTCAAAAAATGACCTCTCTAAAGTACAATCTAGAGGCGAATCGGGTTTCAAAAAGTTTTTGATCGAAACTTTTGAACAAGTATTTCTATACGAAAAGTTGTACAAAGAAAAAAAAAATAAAAAAAATAAACATCATTGTAAAAACACTAGCTTCTTCACTTCATTCAGAATCTAAAAAGGTATTCAAATAACATGTTAGTATATTCTTGTAATAAAAACCTAATAAAATAATTTCGGCGAATTTTTATAATTTTAAAATATTTAATTGATATTTTTTATGATTTTGTTTTTAAATATCCACAGTTAAGTTACATTTTTAGCCGTAATAATTTGTGTTATTATATACGAATATTATATATGAAATGCAATGTTGTAGCCACGTATTGTATAAGGGGTGGGTACTTAATATTCATTACAAATTTTCAATAAACTGGCATTTTTAATGTAATACAAGTATTTATTACTGATAGCATAGTTATTACTTATTAGTATTATCATGTATGAAAATCGGGGGTAGGAAGCTACCTACCCCCTACGTATGACCTATACGTTTTTCTAGCCTTTCTCTCCTATAAATATTTTTTTTTGTTACTATTATTAATATTTTTTTCAATACGTTAATGTACACGTCAATGACAACGTAAATACACGATTCTTTTTTGGCAAAAAAAAAAAAAAAAGTCGGAAAACCAGTAAACAAATAGTGGCGCGGAATGTCACCGCGACAGAGTTTGTTTCAGGGAAAATGATAGAAGCAATCGTTCCTCTGGACATATTATTTAATTTGTTTCATGTATCTATCTATTTTATTATTTTACATGTTTATATATTATATGGAGAAAAGTTGTGTTATTGGACCACTACTTTAATTGGATCTCTCCTCGTAATAATTAGAAATGGTTATATCACAATATGTCCCTTTTAGGTACTTGTATAACGTCATTAAAGTTATTGTACATATTTTCATCATTAATATCTTGGAATGTTTACAAATTTTGTAAAAATCATGTTATTAATGTTATTTCTCGTTACTTTTTCAGTACCATAAACATAAAGAGTATAATTAAAATCAGAATTGATTTCTCATACTTTAAACTAACGGTGTCTAAATAAAATACAGATTAATGATTATCAATTTTAAGATGGCAGTTGCTTATATTGGACCACATTTTTAGTTTTACTCACCTAGTCAAAATAAATTAGTTCAAAATTAAAATTCAAAAAAATTACTGTGTGAAAAAATTGTATTTTTAATATCTAACCATCTACGTATTTATTTATTTTTTAAATTCAGTTTCGTAGATATCTCTGATAATTATCCAAAATAATCCATTATAGGCTATTCCCCTTTACATAATAATATATGAAAAATAAAATAAAGTGTTTTGATAATTTGATTATATTGTTTATAATAATTAATGTTTCTATAGTACTGTATGCGGTTTTAAAAATAGATATTTGAATTTATTTAAAATATTTTAATTGAGATATAGAAATTCGGAATGATCGTTATCATTAGTTTTGTCTGTATTTGTTTAAAGTTTGAAAAAAATGAACTATTTAATGTATGAGCGAACGGAAAATTTTAAACCGACAAATCTTTGTAATGTTGCAAAACTGAAATTCATAATATTATAATTTTATGAGTATAATTTTAATTAAAAATTTGCTTCCCCCAGGCTGAATACACCCCTGTCTCTTTGCCTTTTTCTCATTGAATCATAGGCATAGATAGATGACATTATTTCAATAAAACACAACAAATATTACAATATTGCATATCTACAACTTTCCTACCATTATTACTATTTTAGCTGCATAAATATTATGTAGAATACTTATTCTCGTTTCATTTACCTTACTCATTTCCAAATTGTTGTTGAGCGCAGCGATATGTAACGGTCGTTTACCGTCATCGTCGTAATAATCTACCGATTCAGGACGCATCGACAACAGCCAAAGAACTAGTTCCTTCCGACCCGATCTCATAGCATCGTGCAATGGATAACCGCCTTTCGAGTTACGTAACCATAAATTGGCACCATGTTCGGCTAAAATTCGGACGGTTTCAAATTGTCCTTTAAACGCACCGCAATGCGCCGGCCTTGAACGCACAAAATATTTTAATAAAATATCAATCGTGGTTAATCAAACTAATTTGTATTATAATATATAAAATGTATTGCTGTTTGACAGTGTATAGTGTATACCATGTAAATGAAATTAATTTATTTTCAGCTCGAGTAATGTTAATAAACATCGAATTGCAGATAAACCGTGTTCAGAGGCGTAGTTATAGATTTATTAATCAAAAGCAAAATATTCTTAGCCCTTTGCCCTGTGTTTTCATTTTACATAAGTTGAATATGTGGTAAACATATTTTACCGCGGATCTAGGGGAAACGAGTTTCAAAGCATTTGGTCAACATTTTATCAACCAGTAAATTGAGTCACAGTGATCTACTCGGTAAACTGAGTCCCAAATAACAGAACTACGAAACAATATAAAACCAAGTATACCTGCTAACCTGCTACATTTAACCAAACTTTTTTTGATATTTGGAAAATTCAGCTATTCGACTTGAAAAGTAATAAACTAATTTCCTAATAGACGATTAAAGTAGTGAATATTTATCTATAATATAGACTTATTTAACTGTTAATTACCTTTATGAACAAAATTTTTTTATAATGTTCATCGTTGTAAAGTGTTGTTACGTGTTATTAATTAATTAATTTTTTTTTTTTTTGTCACAAGAAATGGCAAAATAAATATAATCACTTCAATATTTGGATTTATTAAAAATGTTTTACATTACAATTTTTTTGTATAAATATTATGTAAATAATAAATATAAATAATAATTTTTGACAAAATGTAACTACTAAGCTATTTTGCTTAAAAAAATACTATAGTTTAGCTAAATTAGTCCAACACATCAGAACACCCAGGAGGTTAATTAAAGGGTTATTTTTATGAAATATTTCATATTATTACTTCAATTATGTGTTTTATTTTAGATTCTGAGTTTTCTTAAAATTTCGGGAAAACTTCCAAAATTTGACAAAAAAGACACGGAAACTATCTTTTTTAATCCAAACTTTATAAAAATTTAAATATAGATAGACATTAATATGAGAAATATTTTGATGGTAAGAAAATTTTGAAAATGTGAAAAACAATTTTTGGAATTTTTTTTTTTTATACTTTTTTCTCATAAAAATGTTTTTTGATTTTTCTCATTCAATAGTGAATTATAAAACTGGCCGAGTAAAAAATAGTTATTTTTTTTTGTTATTGTTTCTATAACAAACTTTATAATTTTTAAGTAAAATTGTCTTGAATAAACTGAAGCTCCTCTTAGAATTGTCTTATTGAAGAATTAATTATTTATCGTTTCTTTAAAATTCAGTGCACCCACAAGAATTCCCACTCGAGGAGTGAATAATACCCAAGGTTTAAAGTACATCCTTTTTTTTTTATGTTTATGAATCGTGAAAATTGACAAATACTATTAAAAAAGCTTTTAGAAACACGTTTAATAGACAAAAATAAAATAAAATCGAATAGCCCATTGAAGTATTGTTTACTTAATTTACTTTAGTTTTACTAATGGGAGCAACTATCGTTTGGCCTAGATAGAAAATTTCATTGCAAATATTTTGGTGCAGTAAAATTTTTTACGGTCGAATAATTAAAAATTTTACAAGGGTTTGAATAAGTAAAATCGTATAAAATACAGATAAATATTACGAAATATCTATAGATTATAAGCATTTGGTTACTGAAGGTTGATAATGATTTATTGCATCTTATGTATTTTTTGACGCTGAATACGATGGTGTAAATTAAAATCCACGAGCAACAATAGTTTTCTATATCACTAAGAGTATCTGACCCGAAGAGCGAAGAATATCCGTTATGCGAACTATGTCCGGCTCTCTTGTCTATACTTTACATTTTTATTGTACATACCTTTTAAATAACTTTGTCGGTACTATTAGAAGTTAGGTTAAGTTACCTGAGTGTATAATACACAATTTTTTAGTATTATAGTATTACTAAAATAATTTTTACTGTCCTAACAAACTAATTTTTGGGAAAATGTAATGCCAACCTCCCCGTTGTCTTTCCTGGTCACCCCTAATAACCTAATCAAACACTAAATATAAATTGAATCAGAGCAAAAATAAATGTAAACATCAATACCTATTAAAAATGATGTAGGTATTTGGAATTGAAGTACCAATTTCTTGCATGGTAAGTACTACTCGTTCTATTAATTTATGGGATTTAATATGGTTGAAACCTTTTTAAAACTGAAACTGAGTTTACCTAATTACATATATATGGGACTCAGTTTACTAAATAGGTTTACCACACAGACTAAAAATCATAATATTTTGTTCTAACTATATTTTAAAACAAGGAATGATCATATTTCTAGCAAAATTTAAGATGCAATTAAGTTGATTAAAAAACATTCTATGGTGATATGATCTCTACGCTTTCTAATATGAAAATAAGGAAAAGTGAATTTTCGTACAATCATCATTCGTACATCATGATAATAATTCGCAAAAATAATATTACCGAATAATATAGGTATATATTATATAATATTTATTGTGTTGTAGGGTATATAAATACTCTACATAAGGTTTGTATTATGTAATACTAAATTTTTTGTTACATGATTTAAATAGGGCTGTTACTTAAATAAAACACCAAAACGTAAATTGATTCCAATAATATCTCTATGTCTACAACTTTATACTTAATACATCCAAAACATGTAAAATGACTAAAAACCGTTATAATAATAAAAAGCTGGACAATGTTTTCGCACTTTAGGTACTTTTCTTAGCAGAGTTTTAACATAATATACCGGACTAATATTTTCAGGTTTATATTGAGTATATTTAATAATAATTTAATATCATAATAATCTAATACCGTATCAATTTAATTATTCATGAAATTGATCAATTTTGGTGTGTTTTAAAATTTAATACTTATTTAATATAGTCAAAAATATTTATAACTGCTTTTAGCAAAAATATTAATGTAATTTATACTAATTTATGAATAAGCTGATACCATAAATAAATTAAAATTTGTGTGAAAATAAATCTGCCAAATTTTGTATAAAATATAATTTGAGCTATATTATTGTAAATGTAAATGTTTGTAAGAAATTATTCAATTATCCAAAGTTTAAGAAAATTTAGAAAAAGTGTGGAAAAACAAGTGAAAAATATTTTCGTCAAAAAAAAATAAATAAAAAATAATTCTAATGGAATTGACTCAGAATCTAAAATAATTATGAATAGTTGTTTGAACAATAAATTTAAATTGCTGCATGAAATGTAATCGAATAACATTCGTAGATTATAACAATATATTATTATATTACGAGTAAAATCACATTCCGTATCAACACAAAATGTTGTGTTGTAATATTTTCACGCACTACAATCAACTTTAATTAATTTGTCGGTGCGTAAAATATTTTTTGACATGATTTTAAATTATTTTCACATTTTTATATAATATTAGGAATTACAGCATAAACTTCAAATTATTGTTGGTTTTATACTTAAGAGTAAAAAATGCGATATTTTAAATTGCGAATGTTAAAGTCAAAATACTAATTTTGTAATGGCACAGCCAATTGTTTTATTTATTCGAGTAAATTTTATCTATTCACATTTCAGAGTATTTTTACATGTCATGAATCGTGGTATAGTTTTTCTTAATTTGTGAACATTTTGATGTTTTCAGATTATCACCTTGAACCTTCCAATTCATTATAATTATGATCAGGGGCGTATTTAAGGGAGGAAACGAGGGGCCCGTGCCTCCCTCCATTCGCTTTAAATATATTTTTTTTTACATTATACATTTTACATTAAATTTTGCATTATATCGATTTATCTTTTTTACTTTTGTTTGATGACTGATGTAATTATATCAATCAAACTAGTTATATTATCATGTCCAAACCATAACCAGTAAAAAGTAATGTTGTTATCACATTTTCACATCATATATTTTATTAGAGACATAGTAATTAGGTGTTATGTTTCAGTTAAACACATTTTATGTTTATTTTAGATTCTTAGTGGAGCGACTCATGCTTTGACAAAAATGTTTATTTTTTTCTGATAACATTTTGTTTATAGAAATTCTAGTCCAAAAGTTTTGATCTACAACTTTATGAATATTTATTTTTGTATTTACTTCCAGATGGTATATTAGAGAGGTAATTTCTTGAAACTTCTCAAAATTTGGAAAAAAAACCCTGAAACTTTTTTTTTATTTAAACTTCATGAAAATGTAAATAAAAATTGACAATTATGTAAAAAATATTTTTGTAAAAGAAATTTTTGATATGTTAAAAAATTTTGCGATTTTTTTCTAACACTTTTTTTCTCATTTAAAAGTTTTTTTTTTGTTGTAATATAATCTAAACTTTATAATTTCTAAGTAAAATTGATTTGTATAAATTAAAACTCCGCTCAGAATCGTTTTACTGAAGATTAAAGTTGTTTCTTTAAAATTTAATAAACCCATCATATCTCACTCGAGGATCAAAGAATACCCATAGTACGAAATATATCCAGTTTTTTTGTTTGTGCCCCTCCCATTAGACATTTCTAAATACGCCCCTGATTATGATATTTTTCTGTAGAACGATATTTATTTTAACTTATCAATTTTCGCACACTGAATAATAATATTACGCTTAAAAAATAAAAATTTTTATTACGAATTCACAAATGCTCTCGTGTCATATGCATTGTCTTACGACTCTTACGTTCTTCCTTTTGCATCCTGTCGGTCAGGATTTGCACCGTGTTCTAGTAGAATTTCTGTCGCGTCTGCGTGGCCCAAAGTCACGGCATAAAACAAAGCGGAACAACTATTACTGTCCACTGCGTCCACGTCAGATCCACATAACGTCAAAAGACCGTCCACACATTCGACGTGTCCACGGCTGGCTGCACAGTGCAGTGCTATATGTAATTACAACAAGCTCCGTTAGTTAAAAACATGAATATTCCTGAAATTTGAAATGCGTCAAATAATAAGAGAGTGATAATAAGATTTGACGATTGATGACACCGAAACGTGTAAAAAAGTTACTGTTTTAAAATTACAGCATGATAGCAATTATTAGTATAAATGAAGTATATTTTGTAACAATATCCATCAAATGCTACTTTCGTTTTTAGAATTAAATTGTTTATCCTCAATACAATAAATGATTGTTACATTTTCTTATGTCATCATCAGGTCTAGAATTTTTATGCAATAAAAAATTGGAAAATATGCATTTTATTTACCAAAATATGCATTTAAATTATTATAAGATAAACAAAAAAAAAAAATTTATTCATTGAAATTCATCAGTGATTGAGTGATTGGCTGTTCGCCTTAATATAATATAATTGATAAATAAAATAAAATAATTTAGAAATAAAATTTATAATAATACGTGTGTTACATGATTTCATATTGATGTAACATATTTTCTTTAAATTTTCGAATATAAATGATCGGCGATTTGATCGTAATATTGATTTATATTGATTGAAGCTCCATTCAACGTCACATGATGTAGTTGACGCATATTTAAATAAAGAAATTTATATTATTTGACAAATTATATCTTATTTTGGTTTTTGAATTGACGTACATACTCTTATTAATTATTGTGTTAATCTTTCTCCGTTAAACTATTCAATCATTTATCGCATACCAATTGTACCATAATATTGTACTCATAAAATTTATGTTTGACAAAGAAACCAAGTTTTATTCTTTATTCAGCTGAGATATAATTAAATACGAAATATACTGTAAAACATATATTTTTCACATTCTAATAAATATGCAATAATATTCATTTTATTCAATATATGCAAAAATATGCATTTTATCTAAAATATGCAAAAAACATGCAAAATAAAAACGCTATCATTTATCACATCATGAGGGGATTCTTGGACAATACTGACAAAATCAATAATCAGAAGTCGCAAAAAAAACAGGCTGTAGCATATAAATCCTAGCCCTGGTCATCAGAAACTTGTTCGTACGTGATCGTTATGCATTCATAATTTTGAAATAAACGTGGATCGTGGAGCTATTCAAGTAGGTAAATACAATATGAATTATTCGTATATATTGCACTGCTTGTTTTTGTATTTAAGTATCGTTTAAAAAATGGGTGCTTGGACATCAATAGAATGTCATTTAATATAAATTTATAGAAATTGTTAATTTACTATGGATAAAAAAAAAGATAAAACGTAGAAAACACTCAGCTGTTTGCATGAGAAAAATACGATTTTAGCACATCTCAACATGAATATTTCTATTAAATTTCTTAATATTTTTATGAAATAAAAACTCGTTCATTTCTACATTTATTCATGTTCAATTATTAGCTCAATAATGTTGTGAATAATAATTAATAAGTCAATTTCATTGTTCAAATTTTTAAGTAATGATAATAATTATAACATTTTGAGTTTTGTATTCATGATATACATACAATTAGAATAAAGTACCATGTTTTATCGTTCTTATATTTAAGTCTATAAGAGGAAGTGAAAACATAAAGACAATTTTCTGAAAGTTGACAAAGTAAAGCTTACTGTGTTGTTTTTTAACTTACTCAATGTATTGTTTTTTCTATGTACAGCAAGGGCGCACCCTTTGCTGTACATAGAAGAAGATTAATTGAAATAAAACAATTAATATTAAGAATAACTAATTATTAATTTCAGGATATATTTGAGTTATAATCAGGAATGAGCAAGATACTAAAAGAAGTATTTAGATGCATTTAAATTTTCAAAAGAATACGAGGTATAAGATATATTTTTAAAGAAATTATTAAATTGTATGGGTAGGTAATATTTCAATATTATTCATTTCCAATAAAAATTACATTGCTAATATATATATAAACGCACACACACACTATTCAGGGTGTTCCAGTACGATTTGACAAATGCAATAATTTTATTTCTATTAAAGATGTTTAATTTTTTTTTTTTTAATAATATATTAGAGCATTGCAATACAGCAATAACATTTTTTGGGGGGGAGGAGGGGGAACTCAAATTTACAAATTTGTAGTTTTATACTACAGTTTTAGAAAAAAATCAAAATAGCCATCTGTGAATCTGATTTTTTGAAAAATATTAGTGTTTAAATTTCTAATAAAGGTTAATCCGTTCATTTTTTTAAGTTTGCGATTATTTTATAAATATTGAAAAATAAGTCGTAATATCACTAATTGACGTCATAATATTACTATTATTATAACAAATTTGATGAAATTTTTAAATTATTCCCAAACTTCGTAGAAAGTAAAAGGATTAACCTGTATTAAAGCACCAATATTTTTTTAATAATCAGGTTTACAAAATGGCTATTTAAATTTTTTTCTAAAACTATAGTATATAATTTAAAATTTGAAAATATGAGATTCCTTTCCCCCCACCAAAAATAAAAATACATATATATATATATACGTTATTGCTGTAACGCAATACTCTAATAATTTTTTTTTTTTTCAAAGTTAAAAATTATTAATAGAACAAAAGTCATTGCATTTGTCAAATTGTACTGGATTTTCATATATATATATATATATATATAATGTATCAAACTATATTAAAACATCATTAGATTATAATATATAATAATAATAATAACATATATAACATTACAACCTAATAGAAATTTTACTCGTTTATAGCTCTACCTATATCAGCTATCAATAGCTCAGCATAAAAATAAAAAAGATGAGTTAATAAATCTTAGTCAAATATCCAGTTATAGTTAATAAGACCAATTACTCGGGAGTCCAGAAAAAGTTGAATGAACAATTACAAGAATCGACTATATTTGAATAATCATATTTTTAAAATACTCTTTTAACTACCTACTAACTTTAAACTTGAAACTTCTTTCATTGAATCGACATTACATGGGAACTTCAAAATATTGAACAATATTTTTTTGAATTTATAACGTTTTGAATACTCAAAAATTTAAATAATTAATTTCTAGAAAAGATCATATTTGAAAAAACATATTTTGAAAATATATTCGTTTGAAAAAAGATAATTCACACGTACCAACTTTGCAAAATAGAAATCGTAAGTAATTTCGATTATCAAGCCGAAATGTCCCCACGTTGCACAGCAAGCCTATCTTATTTTTTTTTTGCGGAGCGAAGCGGGTCGACCAAACACCCTGTGAACTAACCTACCTAATGACGATTATTTCAACGGCTATTCAAAGTAAAATCGTTTCAAACTTTGTCGATTTAATAAATGTTTTTTCAAACATGCGCAGTTTATTGAAAATGTCCATTCAACATAATATAATTTATATGCTATGATGATTATTTCAACACCTATTTAAAGTAAAATCGTTTAAAAAATTGTCGAATTGTTGATTCATGATCATGTTAGTTCAAATGATAATAGTTTCAAAAATATGATTATTCAATTTTAACGTTTTTTGAATTTCCAATAAATAAAGAAAAGGAAAAACAATTGATAAGAGTAAAAAGTATTGGAAAAAATATTCAATTTGTTTTTCAGGTTTTCTAAATTTTCTTGCGCTAAAATATTTCACATACCTATTACTGTCTATCTATGTTTCAATTTTCATAAAGTTTGGATTAAAAAAAGAAAAGTGGGTACTTCGCACATTGGGGTATTCTTCACACCTTGGGCGGGATACTCTTGACAGGTGTATTGAATTTTAAAGAAACAATAAATCATTTCTTCAATAAAACGATTCTGAAGCTTTAACTAATACACAATAATAATTATCAGTTTTGAAGAATTAAACTTAAATGTTGTACTGGAAATTATTTTGTTACATACAACATTAACGAAAACTGATTTTCATATATTCTTATAAACCTAATGAATACTCCATGAATAATTTTAGATTACAATAAAAATAATAAAATATATAAACATTATAATAAAATAAAGCAGCTCTAGTTATCATAAATCAACATTTATGCACCATAGCTTGATTTGTACTAATATTTATCGTGGCATCTCAGGTCAATCACGGTCAAAAAAGTGCAAAATATTTAGTTTACCGAGTTAAATTCGAACCCGGTACTGTCGTATTTTACTACTGACGCGTTAACCATTGCACTACACCAGTGGTTCTTAACCTTTTTCTAATGACGGAACACTTAAAATTTTATAAAATTTTCGCGGAACGCGATGATTTTTTAGTTGTACACGTCTTATAATAAAATTGACCAATAGCCAGATAAGAATAAAAAAATTGAAAGGCTAATACGTTTATTCGTTTGATAAGTATTGACTTTGAGCAATTTATCAAAAATCTGGAAGACTTTGAATGGATTTTAGAGGTGAGACCCCAAGCCCCCTTATTTCCGCATATGGATCTCATACTCTTTGTTTAAGAAATAGATAAAAATCAAAATTTTAAGTCTATGATAGAACAAATTTCAATAAATTTTAGATGCTGAGGGAAGCAAAGAAGCTAGTGTTTTTACGATGATGTTTATTTTTTCTTCTTTTTTTTATTTTTTATTTATTTGTTATTTTTTTTTTATTTATACACATTTTCGTATAGAAATGATTCTCCAAAAATTTTCAACTAGCCATTTTTTGAAATCGGATTAACCTCTTGATAGTATTTTAGAGAGTTCATTTTTCGAAATTCTCAATCATATTCTCAAAATTTGGGAAAAACTACCCGAAAATTTGACAATAAAAGACTCGGAAACTATTTTTTTTGTCCAAATTTTATGGAAATTTAATTATAAACAGACAGTAATAATATTAGAAATGTTTTGGTGCAAGAAAATTTTGAAAATATGAAAAAAAAAATTTGGGAATTTTTTTCTAACATTTTTTCCCATTCAGTTTTAAATTTTGGTGGAACACTTATTTCAAGTTCACGGAACACTTGTGTTCCGCGGAACACCGGTTGAGAACCACTGCACTACACTAACAGCCCCGAAGAAGTAGTAGGTATTTAATATAATAACCGAAAATATTGCATTTTCAAAACAAAATAAAATAATTAGGAAATTATTAATGCACGTGAATTTTAATTCGAACTATCGAAAAATACATAGGATGGCGAAAAAACATTACCAATCAACCTTTTGCATGTTATTAGAAATATATCAAAATAGATAACTTGTCGGTACTTTATCAGATTTTTTCAATCAAACCCTTGTTAAATATTTAATTCTTTGTCCATAGGAAATTTTATTGCACCAAAATATTCGCAATAAAATTCTCTATCTACATAGCAAGTTTCAAAAAAATCGGTCGAACCAATTTTCTTTTATCTAGGTACATTAAAGTGTGTAATTTTAAGTAAAACTAACGAATTTCGTCAAAATTCTAACTTCAAAAGATTATAAAGAAAAAAGTTGATACGATTTTTGAGATTTCTTCAGGTCAATTATATTACATATGAGTAAGATCATATTAAATTTTTAAGTCTTAGTATCAAAAATCAAAAATTTTATTACATAAAATCTAACAAATAATGAGAAATTTCCCAAATTTTCAAAATGCTGTACTCAACTGAAAATTAATCAAATATTTTTGAAATTTTTATGAAATGTGCTTGTAATTATTTTTAGTAGTTGGTGAAAGTGTCATATTTTTGAAGTTATATTAAAAAGCAATTTTCAATTTTACGGAAATTTCGGTAATTGTATAAATTGCCATTTTTTTGTCAATTTTTTGATAGATTTTCGACGTTTTGGAAAAAGTATTGAGAAATTTAGAAAGTGGCCTTTTTAAAGTACGATTTGCGTGTAATTTCGGATCTATAAAAATACTGATTGAAACGTTTGGACAAGTATTTCTATAGAAAAAGTGTTCACAGAAAGAGAAAAAAAAATAAAAAATAAATAAACATCATTGTAAAATCATAAGCTTCTTCACTTTCTTCAGAATCTAAAAGTATTTAGGTACAAGATACAATTCATAAATGTTGAAAGATTCGAGATAAAAGACACAAAAGTATCTAAGATACTGTCCATCCTTGGTTATAAAATTAATCAGTAAAAAAGGGCTAAAAATATTTAAAATATTTTTTTTACATTTTCAACATTTTCTTACTCCAAAATATTTCTCATATTATCGTCTATTTATGTTAAAATTTTCATAAAGTTTGGATTAAAAAAAGATAGTTACCGTGTTATTTTTGTCAAATTTTGGGTAGTTCTTCTCAAATTTTGAGAAAACAACTGAGAATTTCAAAAAATTACATCTTTAAAGTATTGTTTAAACTCTAGATTCTAGAGTCAAATCTGGTATCAAAAAGTGGCTTCTCGTGACTTTCGTATAGATATTTTCATATACAAAAAAGCGTTCACAGAAAAAATAATAAAAAAAATATTCAAATTGTTTTTTTCACATTTTCAAAATTTTCTTGCATTAAAATATTTCTAACATTATTGTCTATATATGCGTAAATTTTTATATAGTTTGTATCAAAAAATTATAGTTTTCGAGTTTTTTTTCAAATTTTTGGTAGTTATTTCCCTAATTCTAAGAAAACTATTCATCATTTTAAATTATAATTCAAAATGATGAATAGTTTTCTAATAACCTCTGTAAAGTACTATCCCGAGGCAAATCATGTTTCAAAAAATTGCTGGTCGAAATTTTTGAAGAAATGTTTTTATACGAAAAAGTGTTCACAGAAAAAAAAAATGATAAAATAAACATTAGTGTAAAAATATTTGCTTCTTCAATTCGTTCAGAATCTAAAATAATAATGTATTATAATTGTTACCGGTCAATCCATCTCTATCATGAGACTCGACGTTTGCTCCACCATTCGCTAAGGTTATAATAGCATCTGCACTTCCTAAGAAAATCAAATAAATAAGTCATTAACAAATATTGGTAGCTCACATAGTAATAAATAATAATTATAATACACATAAGACCGTGATTACAGTAGTTGTAAGCAAATGAATATGTATTGCCTCTATAGCGGTAGCTATATATATATATATATGTCGTATCCACATTGCGTTATTATCCATTTCGTGAAATGGACAACGTTTGTATCCGTTTCACGAAATGGAACCGCGATTTTTCCACCTCGTGTAATGACACAAATAACGTTTAATTGTAACAATATTGATAACGATAATTGTTTTCACAAATTACTTATTATATAATATGTATTATGAGTTATGACTATTAATTTAAAAAAAAGCCGGACATACTTCGCACGATGGGTGTTCTTCGCATGACGGGTGGGATTCTCTTGACGGGTATATTTAATTTTAAAGAAACGATAAATCATTTCTTCTATAAAACGATTCTGAACGAGGGAAGTTAATAATATAAAAAATAAATGAGAAAAAAAATGTTAGACAAATGACCAAAATTTTTTTTTCACATTTTCAAAATTTTCTTGCGCCAAAATCTTTCTTATATTATTTTTTATCTATGTTTAAATTTTCATAAAATTCAGATCAAAAAATTATGGTTTCCGAGTCATTTTTGTCAAATTTTGGGTAGTTTCTTACAAAAAAAAAAATATTGAAGAATTGAGAAATTTAAAAAATGACCTCTCTAAAGTACAATCTAGAGGCAAATCTGGTTTCAAAAAGTTACTGATCGAAACTTTTGGACAAGTATTTCTATACAAAAAGTTTTACACAGAAAAAAAAAATAAAAAAAATAAACATCAATGTAAAAACACTAACTTCTTCACTTCGTTCAGAATCTAAAAATCTAAACATTTAAAATTTAAGAAAAATATTTAAAATTATTATTATTTCTTCAATAACACTATTCTGACCTGAGCTCTAGTTTATTCAAGACTATTTTACTTAAAAATAATACGGCGGCGTTTGGGTACACCATGAATGTGCACTGCCGGGGCGTGGGTTAGTTTATTGGAGTTCAATAACGAAAAAGTATCATATTTTTTTATAATAAGTAATTTGTAATGTAAAATAATTTATTGTTTCATTAAATTGATATCCAAATGACGGAACAAGTTCCGTTATGTATAGTTTAGTTATCCATTTCGCAACACAATATTATCTATATTATGTAATTACGCGTAGTGGAAAAATCGCAGTTCTATTTCGTGAAATGGGTACAAATGTTATCCATTTCACAAAATGGATAATATCGCGATATGGATGCGACATATATATACATTGGTTTTAACTTTCAGATATGCTAATTTAGGATATATGATCATTGGAAAATAATAATGGTTTTAGAGTTAATAAGGATAGTAGGAAGTTACGTTTAAAACGTAAAGAAAAAACACTCGTTATCAAAACCGATGTATTTTAATCGTGAAGTTCTTGTATATTATCCAGGTACTTTTTATTTTTATTATTTTTTTCTGAATAATCATAAAAAGTAAAATAAGTAAATCCCAAGTATTCAATTTTTTTGCCCACTAATCAACATCTATCAGTATCAACGTATCATACGTGGAAATCAAAAATTTTCGTTTACAGTTTTTTAGAAATTAGAATTATAAAAATATTACGTACAAAAACAATAGAGAATTTATAAATATTTTAAATTACCAAGTTTAAATAATCCAATAACATGGTGTAGGAAATTCCCCCCCCCCGGTTTTTAGGGATTGCCTTGTTAAGAATATATTCTCGTGTGTTACCTATGTGTCAGAAAATTTTTTAAAGGTACTTTCTGGGTCCAAATGGAAACATAGTTAAGTCTGTAGGACATCCAATAAAGAAAAAATTGGTTTACAGTATGTCTACTAGAATAAACGGCAAATTATAATTTATAAGTACCAAATATTTTGTAGATGCTTCAAAAAAATTTATAAATGTTCAGTTGTTGTCAAATGATTTAGCAAAATCATGTAAGAAAATTTCAGAAGCTGATCGTTCATTGGTTGAAAATATTTTAAGTGAAGATAAAGTAATTTAATTTGTGAACATTATTTGCTGTATAGGTTCTACAATATAAAAGTATCTGATCTGAAAAAAAGTGTATACTGTGCGAACTGCATATGTTTAGACAAATCTTGTACTTAATTATATATTCTTATAATCGTATAGTAATTTTATATATTTAAAGGTTGATTGAGAAAATACAAGGGAGTGTTCATTGGTAAAATAAAATATTATGTATATTTAATGTAGGAAATACCTGAATTCTCTGAAAGTTGGTAGGGGAGGGCAAGGCCGTAGCCAGGGGAGAGGTTTCAAGGTTCAAACCCCCCTGAAATTTATTTTTAAATCAAAATGAATAAAATTGTATAACAATTATAATAATTAATAATATTATTTTATGTAAAATTGCATAAACTTCGCGATAATGTAATTATTATTATTGCAAACAGATTTTGTTGAAATTTTTTTGTCCTAATTTATTTTGTCAAAATACTTCTTTATAATCTAAACCCTTCCCGAAATGTCATGCTGTCTACGGCCTTGGGGGAGGGTATAACAAAGGTCTGTCCAAAAGTTAAGGAGAGAGATTAGGTTTTTCTATTTGTTACGCTTATTTTCACTAGAGGGCTCGTTTATTGGATACGCAGTGGAAAATCACTAAAAAGTGGTCTGCTACGTGTGAACCTTTGAACTTACAATAAATGCAAATAATAAGAAAAGAATGTGTAAAGCCTTTACCCGCACTGGCAGCCCACAAAATCGGTTGACGACCGTGTTTATCGGTGACATGGACGTCTGCGCCAAACGACAACAGCAACTGCAACACTCTAACGCCGACGTTACGTATGTCGCCTGAACGACATACACCAGTGCCGCACATTTGAGCAGCATAATGGATAGCGTAACCACCGTGCACATCGGCCGAACTGGTTGTGCCTCCGTGACTTAGCACCAGCTCGAGAGCATCCACATCAGCACAAACTGTGAAACAACACAAATACCTTTAATAGAACAAAAAAAATATTAAAGACGTAACAAGTCGCGGTCATAATAACTGTGGCACAGCGATCGCCAAATTACATTTTTTAAATGGTTTTAATGGGTGACTAATGATCATATATAATGATATAATTGTATTAAGGGTTCTGCCAGGCACGTACACAAAAAAAAAAAAAAATTGGAGGGGAGGGTTGTAATAAAATAGTAGTATACGTACATATTGCAATAACTGAACAACGTTGCAATCAAGAAATCTTCTCTGCAGTTTTAATGACTTATTACATTTTTATGACAATATCTGTGTTTCAAACTATTATAATATTATAGTAAAAACTAATAAGGTAATGTACTAATGTATAGTGAACTTTATAAAAAATTTTGGAGTGGGTTGGAACCCTTAACCCCACCCCCCTGTATACGTGCCTGGATTCTACCTATTATGACCACGCTATCATCTTTTCTCGATAGGTTTGGATATTTCTTTTGTATTGGCAAAAAATAAGGTCTCTAATTCTCTGGATTTTTTTCGCCATTTTCCTATAGTGTAGTAATTTCGAAAATTTTTTAATTTTGGAAATCATGAAGATGGGCATTTTTAAAATTGATAATTTTTTTTATATGAATTCTAAGACTCAAAAGCACATCTTATCGTCATAATTCAGAAATGAGATAACAATTTTTAACAATAAATATATATATTTTTTAATTTTGGTTTTCGAAAAAAAAAAAATTATTTTCTGAATTTTAACTCGATTTTTATAGTTTTTTAGGCTACTAAAATTTCTTATTAATGAATTATTAAGTTTCTATTAATGAATTATAATGAATTCACCACCTAATGTCAAATTGATGAATGTATAATATTTATAACTATTGGTATTATTTTGAAAATAAGTTATACTTTTGCACCTGCAAAATTTTATGATATGATAAAGATTTGATTAATTTACTTGACTCATGAACATTAGAGAATAGACGCCAAAAACTAGTCACAGACGACTGGACCGAAAAAAGACGATCCAAATTTATTTTATGTTTTATATCAATTATTTTCGTTTATACCATATTAAACTACAGACAAGTGGCGCATATCTGTATTTAGCTATCAAAGCATATTATATATAAAACATATTGTATTACACAGAATATTGTATTCTGTAATTAAAATTAGACATTAACTGTATTAATAGAATGTTTGCAGCTAAATATCGTAAAATAACTGGAATAAGTAACATATTAAAAAAAAAAACGGATGTAATTTGCACTATAGGTATTCTTTGCATCTTGAGTGTGATATTCTGGTGTTAATCTAAGTAGTTTGACATTATTACAAATTGAAAAAGATGATTTAATTAATGAAGAACAGGATTTTTTCTGATTGTACATCCCGTATTCACAAATAAGGGGAGATAAAAAAATAATAATAGTAAAAAACGGCTTAACGTACCTAAATTTTTTAAAAATTATATAAGCCTTTACGAGAGGGCTTAATTCAATAAATACAAATGTAAGCCCCTTGCCAATTTTTTTATCCTTATTACGCTAATGGCACATCTCCACATTCCTAAATTGTATTGTAGTAGGAAATTCAAATAGGTAAGAATATAGGTCATGACTACAGTCCAAAACTTTAGGTTTTTTCATATTATTGTTCGACAAAGGCAGTTTTATGGAAGTAAAAAATGTAAACGACTTGTTCAACATACGAGTTCACTTAAAAAAATATTATTTTTTTTTTTGCATATTTGAAAAGAGTTTGTTAATCTAGTGTGAAATGATCTAATTATATATATGCATAATTTAATATGGATATTCATTTTTCAATATTATTAAACTAAATCAAAGTAAGCAATTAGTTTTTACTAAAACCTAAAATAATTTCAATGAAACAAACCTGAATAATTTTACATTTAATTTACATTTACCTTTATCATAACACTATTTACCAAGGAATATTTTGATTTACGTATTTAAATTACTCCAATCAATACAACTAATATAGTTTAATTTGAAATTAAAAAAAAAAAAAATGTTTCTATACTGGAATAATTGTTTTATAACGTCTTAAAATATAAATATTGTCATGTTTTAAATTTTGAACGAAGTTCTAGCAAGATACTAGTGTTTTTTACAATAATGTTTATTATTATTATTATTATTATATTTTTTTCTGTGAACACTTTTTCATACAGAAATACTTGTCCAAAAGTCTAGATCAGCAACTTTTTTAAACCGGATTTTCCTCTAGTTGGTACTTTAAAGAGGTTATTTTTGTATTTCTCAACACTTAGTTTTTTTTTTTTTTTTTTTTGAAAAACTACCAAGTTAGACAAAAAAAACTCGAAATTTATCATTTTTTGATACAAACTTAATGAAAATTTAAAAATAGATAGATAATAATACAAGAAATATTTCGGTACAAGAAAATTTCGAAAATGTGAAGAAAAAAAATTTGGACCACGGATATTCTTCGCTCTTCGGGTCGGATACTCTTGGTGAGTGTGTTGAAAATGACGACTTTTATTGTTCTTTACATTATTATTTTCTTTCATTCAGAATCGTCTTACTGAAGAAATTATTTATCGTTTCTTTAAAATTCTACACACCCGTCAAGAGTATCTGACCTGAGGAGCGAAGAATATCCCTGATGCAAAGTATGTCCGGCTTTTTAACAGAGCATCTTCTTATATTAGAATACAATTAATTCTTGTGTATTAAATCATATTTTGGAGCTCATTGACTATTTTAAAATATGTTTCTCATTTTTCAGAGAATTTATAAAAAAAAGTACTAAAAAAATATATCAGGATTATATTTTAACTTTTTTAACCTAAATAAATAATCAATAAAATGAATGAAAAAATAACTAATATGCACTTTAGATAACAACTACTAAATAATATTATCTATCTCAGTGCCAACATGTTTGCAGTGTGATTATTAAATATATAAGGCACCTATCTACGAATGTGTCACGCATCGCTTAGATTTGGTATAAATATTAATAATGATATAAATAGTAAAAACTGTAATCATTTATGAAATTTTAATTTTTATACATGTATTTGTTAAAATGTTTAAAAAGCATAAAAAAATTGAATTTTGTGAAAGTATGTGGAAAAGTTTCTAGTATCATCCCTACCGACGGAATTTTACACCCATAACATTTTGCGGAATTACGCCTATGGTTCGAAGCAAAATTAATAATGATAATTAATAATTAATATAATTTTATAGAATAAAAAGCCGGACATAACTCGCACGTACAGCCGGCTCAAGCAAAAATAGTGTACTAGGCAAAACTTAATTTTGCCGCCTTTAAAAAAAAAATTCCATCCCTCCCCCTATTTTTTAGTGATATACCCACACAATGTTTATATTTTATTTATTTTAAAGAAATAACAAGTAGTGTTGGAACTATCGGGTTATTTTTATGTATTTTTTATTTTAATATCATATTGTACAGTTATTTATAATTGAATATGAACTCATTAGGTACACATATTTAGATTTTAGGATTATGTATAGTTTTTGACTGTTAATAAAAATAATCTTATTTTTTAAATTGAATGTTAAATTAAAAAAAAAAATTGTACTAAGTACCTATTTAAATTAAAAATTGATTTAAATAATGACAAAATATTAAAAATGATTGATATCAGGATATATCTAGTCAAATTACTTTAATATGATATTACTTGGTAAATGAATTATATTATCTAAAAATAAATAAGTTATGCAAGTTTAAAATACATAAGAAATTGAAATATTATACAAGATTTAACTATCGACACAAGTTTAAATATTTGGTCATTACATTATTATTTGGACAATAGTTTTATAAATATGTACGAAGTGCAAATAGTATTTTACTTACTTAAGAAATTACCTAAATTTCAATTTTCAACGAGCTTCGGCCATTAAGAATCGAGCACAAGTCAAGATGAAATACAAAATAAATACAAATTGTAAGAAAATACGATGAACAAAATGCCACCGATACGATTAAAATATAAAACAAAACCGCAATGTAATTTGACAAGTCCAAACTGGAAAGTGAGTGCGTCCGATATAGCATCGATCGTACGCGAGGGACAAGTTTAAACTGTGAAAACTATTTTGTTTTTCATCGCATCGGCCTTACGAATATTGACACGACGTTATAAATATATTATCATGTATTTATAATTATTATTTATTTATAATCATTTTATAATAATATTTGAAGTATTTTATTGTATAGGTAAATTGGTTTTCACGAATAAATTTTTTTAAATATTTTTCTTATATAATACCAATAGAATAAAAAAAAAAATGTATTAGTCAATTTTGAAAATGCCACCCCTGCTAAAGTGCCGCTCTGGGCAAGTGCCTAGCTCACCTATACCTTGAGCCGGCCCTGTTCGCACGATGGGTGTTCTTCGCACGACAAGTATTCTTCACGGATGTGAAGCTCTTGGTGGGTGTATTAAATTTTAAAGAAACAATAAATCAATTCTTCAAAAGACGATTCTGAATGAAAGAAGTTAATAATATAAAGAATAATAATAGTCTTCATTTTCAACACACTCACCAAAATTATTTCTTTGGGTTTTTTGCTCTTCGGGTTAGATACTCTTGTTGGGTATGTAGAATTTTAAAGAAACGATAATTATTTCTTCAATATTACGATTCTGGACGAAGTTAATAGTATGAAGAATAATAATAATCACTATTATCAACACACCCACCAAAAGTATCTGACCCAAAGAACGAAAAATATCTGTGGTGCGAAGTATGTCCGGCTTTCTTGTATATACTTTATTTTACTTTACTTTTTTTTATTTAATATATAAAGAAAAAAAATAAATGAAAAAAAATAATGTTAGAAAAATGTCCAAAATTTTTTTTCACATTTTCAAAATTTTCTTGCGCCAAAATCTATCTTGAATTATTTTCTATCTATGTTTAAATTTCCATAAAGTTCAGGTCAAAAAATTATGGTTTCTGAGTCGTTTTTGTCAAATTTTGGGTAGTTTTTTCAAAAAAAAAAAAAAAAGAAAAATTGAAGAAATGAGTAATTCAAAAAATTATCTGTCTATGGTACCAACTAGAGGCAAATCCGGTTTCAAAAAGTTACTGATTTATACGAAAGTAAATCTATACGAAAAAGTGTGTACAGAAAAAAAATAAACATTATTGTAAAAACACTAGCTTTTTCACTTCGTTGTTTAATTAAATTTAAGTTAAATAATAATTATATTTTTGAATGCTACGTGTTATATTTTGCGCTGTTACACTTATACACGAAATATAAATAGGTATACTTTTTACAATAACACGAGAATATTTCTTTTTTGTCAAAAGTTAATAAACTAGAAAGTTATATCCTACAACCATTTAATTCTTAGATTAAAATTTACTGTCTGTTGTTATTATGTCCCACATTTTTAGAGACATCATATAAAATAAACTAAACATGCTATTACAATAATTACTTTATGGCTGTTATAATAATATTGAAAGTAAAAAATCATTTATATTTTTTATAAGGTAACAAAGCACACAACAATATTTGTTTAAATATTTATACATTTGTGTGCAATCTATGTATAGAATTGCCTGATTAAGCTAAGGATGACTTAAAAATTAGGTCAGTCTAGGGTTATTTATTTATTTGTAGTTCTGAATAATATCAGTTTAAATAATTATCTATTCCAAGAATTAACGAAGTTAAATAGGTAGATATGCATAACCATAAATTACTACCTGGACATTTCGTTCTTTTTTACAACCCTTCCAAAGATGATGATATGCCACGCAACTCGTGATACATAATTGAAAAGCTATTGATCTAATGCTGACCGTAGAGTTTATCAGTGACCTAGTAAAAATGGGTACAATAGTGCATCGATGGTGCAATATTTAACAACGAGTTATGATACCAAATGTGTGACACAGATAAAATATATATTTTTTTATTTTTATTTATAAATAAACAAATTATACAAAAAATTCACAATAGGTTTATGTGATAAGAGTAAAGTACAGAAATGAAATAGTTGAATAAGGAGCCATTCATTAGCGGCATTTAAGGATTTTACTTTTTTATTTATTTATTTATTTCATTAAATATTATACTACTTACATATTTTCAATTTTCAATTTGACTTGTTATTACTTAACAGTTAACACGTATTACATATCAAAATGTTGTAAGAAGTCTCGACACCGTTTTCTTTTCAACCTACGATGAAGATTTCCTAGCAATGTTAAGATTAAAAGATCCTTTATCAGGGTATTAAAATAATTTTGAAGTCACTGATGAAAGCGTGTATAGAAGCTACACACTTCTTCCTCAATAGTTTTCATAGAAAAATCGGTATAAAAGTGTCATGTTAAAAATACATGGTGCATTGGAGAGTCGTCTAAGTAAAATATTTTGATATACTTTATATTATTAATGTTACATTTTTTTGCCAAGCTCCATAGTTAGAGTTCATATGTCTAGATAGATTTGAGTAGAGTTTTATAAATTAAGAATTTAATTCTTAAACAGGAAAATATATTTCCTGTTGAAAGAAGTCTTGCTGTTTTCTTCTTCGTTTATCAATATGATAAACGTAACTACAGCAAAGACAAGATTAAAGTACATTGGTTATATCGCCGTATAATCGGTGTGTATGTCAACTGATCTTTTCCTATTTGTCTCAAATAACCGATATGATGTTTCAATAATAACGATTGTATCAATTAGCCGTGTTCCTATTAAGCGGCTTCTACTGTATTGCTATTTTTCACGCTAAACGTATGTAACGCAAAACACAATTCTCAGTGGAGCTTCAGTTCATTTACGATAAAATTACTTAAAAATGATTAAGTTTATTATTACAACAAAAAAATTTTTTTCTTATTCAGTCAGTTTTATGTTCCTAAGATTTTATATACTAAGAAAAATAATTTTTTTTATAATAATAATAAACTTATTAATTTTTAAATAAAATGAAGCTCAGCTTAGAATCATTTTACTGAAGAAATAATTCATCGTTTCTTTAAAATGCAATACACCCATCAACAGCATCCCACTTGACTAGCAAAAAATACCCATGGTGCAAAGTAAATCCGGCTTTTAGATTCTGAACGAAGTAAAGAAGCTAGTGTTTTTACAATGAGATATATATTTTTTTTTTTTTTCTGTGTACAACTTTTCGTATAGAAATACTTGTCCAAAAGTTTCGACCAATAACTTTTTGAAACCCGATTTGCCTCTAGATTGTACTTTAAAGAGGTCATTTTTTGAATTTCTCAATTCTTCAATATTTTTTTTGGAAAAAACTACCCAAAATTTGACAAAAACGACTCGGAAACCATCATTTTTTGATCCGA
>JAIPRM010003958.1:0-24377 GCA_025469315.1 Stegophylla sp. TES_Ste_2020 | reverse complement strand
TGAATACGAATTAATAATCCACGTGCAACAATAGTTTTCTAATTATTTTATTCTATTTTGTAAATTCAATATTTTCGGTTATTATACTACATACCTACTAATTCACCTACATTGTCAAGTATGTGTAGCGGCCTAGTAGTAATGGAACCGGCCTAGCACGCGACAGCACTTGGTTCGATTCTAGCCCGGTACTCCGAATTTTTGCATTTTTTTTTCTTATATTATAAACTTCCTTTGTTCAGAATCATTTTACTGAAGAAATGATTTATCGTTTATTTAAAATTCAATACATCCGTCAAGAGAATACCACTCGTCGTGCGAAGAACACCCATCTTGCGAAGTATGTCCGGCTTTTTATTATTGTTATTTTTGTTATTACTTTTTTTTTTTTTTTTTTTTAACTAATATTATGGGTCACCAAGAGCGCAGCGAATATTCTTCGGGAGGATAAATGCAGTAAAATATTTTTAAATAAAAACCTTCTCAAAAAACCATAATTTACTCGGTTATTAAAAATCAGAGACTTGAAGCTATTGACTTTTTCGGTTCCGGTTTCAGTTATTAAATTATTATTTTTGAGGATTCCAATTACGGCGCTGTTTTTCTAAAAAAAATAAAGGAGTTAGAATCAGTTAATACCTGTTCTGAAAAATACCGGCTACTTTTGGACGATATCGGTTTTTAGAAAAAAAATTTGATACTAGTTACTATTATAGATGAGTAGGTTGGTAGTATATTGTAACAAATTAAATTCTGAGTGGAACGGAGAAACAAGTGTTTTGACTATGATGATTATTTTATTTTTTCTGAACACGAGTTCATATAGAATTATTTGCTTAAAAGTTCCGACCAACAAATTTTTGAGTCTTTAGAGTCTAGATGTTATTTTTGAGAGATCATTTTATGAATTTCTCATTAATTTTCCGAAATATGGGAAAAACTTATCGAAATTTGATAAAATGATTTTAAAACGTTTATACAGTATTGATGTTAATTTTACTTTTTCTATGCTCACGTTTTCGTATAGAGAACGTGTCCAAAAGTTTCGACCAGCAATTTTTTTAATTAGAAATTTACTTTAGATGGTTTGACAAATATTTTTCCCGTTCTTTTTTGTTTTTTAAATTATTTTAAACATAATTTTTAAGTAAAATTGTCTTGTATAACTGAAGCTCCGTTCAGAATCATGTTATTGAAGAAATTATTTACCTGTTTTTCTTTTTATAGAAACACTTTTTCGTATAGAAATACTTGCCAAAAGTTTTATTCAGTAACTTTTCGATCAGAAGTTACACTCGAGTGATACTTTAAATACCTAGTTAGTTTCTCAAAATTCCCAATATTTTTTCCAAAATTAAGGAAAACCTGTTGTAAAATTTAGTAAAAACAGTAAAATAAACTATAACTCGAGGAGTTTTAGAATACTCGTCGTGTAATTTTTGTCCGTTATTTACTGTGCAATAACTAAAGATAATCAACTGATTGAAGGTTTATTTGTGTTATATAATCTGTATAGAAAAAATTGGTAAAGTGCAATAATATTTCCGGTGGCCAAAATCAAATAACTATGTTTATTTATAACGCAAGAGAATAATTATATTTAAAAATTTGAATTTTATTTTTCTGAACTGACAAAAAAGACAATTATTATTAGTTACTAATAACCGAAACTAACCCTTTTATAATTAAGGTTATGGTTTTAAATTTTTTTAAATAAAGATTCCAGTTCCAGTTTTGGTTTCTAAATTATTAAGGTTATCCGGTTCCATAACCAGTTCTTTTCGGTTTCGGTTGTGGTCCCTGCTTAAAACGCATTTCTTTATATACTTTCATTAGTTTATTTAGCTATAAGGAAAATAATATGATGTTTACAAGAACTGGATTTGAAACGTTTATATTTGATAATCATAAACACTTTTTGCATTTGCATGTATTTAATTAATAACGCGAACGTCATGTCATATAGGAAACAATTTTTATTGAATTCGTATCCTTTATCCATAACGTTACAATGATTATACGAATGTGTAGCAATGATATTATTCTAATATTGATAATCTGATAAATAAAGTTTATTTGTTTTATTGAATTAAGTTAGAATGCTGAGTGGACACTGGACAATTTAAGAATTTTTTTGTTACCCATTAATCGAGTATAATTAAATAGTTGTTTTCTGACAATTTTCTTACGTAAAACGTTTTTTTTCTTCAGAATTTGGGAGGGAAGCACCTCGTTTGATCCACTCTTAGATCCGTACCTGCGTGCCGCGAATTATGACACATAATATAATACCTTAATAATTGGTGGCATAAAACTATATCGGGAAAATTAAATTTTCCACACTTTTTTAGCCGTTTTTTCAAGCTGCGAAGTCTTGTGAACCCAATAAATCGACCAACTGCCGGGGGCCTTGTGCTTTTAATCAAATTTTTGGCCAATTATAATATGTTTACAATCTAATAAAATCATTTATTGAACAATAGAGACTCCAGCTACGTTATTAGTAATTATATGATTACACTTGGATTATTATAAAAATGAATAACTTTCATTATTCCAGAGGAGTATCGAAATAAGTTTATCGATTTATAATACCGCACGTTAACATGTTGACTGTTCTTCGATTATTATAATGAGTAAAACAAATCTCTTTTTATTAGAAGTAACCGTCATTGGAGCCGCAATTCTAACTTTAAACGTTTGTAAAAAATTATTCATTGAGTCAATTTTTGTGATAGTTTACCTCGGGTAGGAAATCACGTCAGGAATATTTTAGCAAAAGAAAATGTTTATCGAATTAACAATAAAACGTTTTATTAAGTTTTGAGTGAAAAAAAAAAATCGTTATTCGATACAAAAATTACCAGTTATGTACAAGTTTTAACTTACCTACCTAATATATGCAAATTTAGTAAAATATTTCATAAAATTTTGAGTGAATGTAGTAGTGCAATTTCAAAAATATTTAATATTTTTATGTAGGTATGTAATATGAAAGCATATAATGAAATTGAATTAATTAGACAAAATATAATTTTATTAAAATATGTGATCGTGGTAAGTATTTTCGAGGTTTTGCCTGGGCCTCAGAAAATCTAACGCTGGCGCTGCTTCCAAGTTCGGAATAATTCCGTGCACTGGCTATTCATCTATGATGAATCTATCATTGCCTAGCAGCAAGGGTTAGTGTTTACGGCTTCGATAATTTTGGTCTGCTCATCGTCTGTGTCACTTTCTCGGACGAATTTTCAATTCTAGAGGTCAACATTTTTTTGTTTCCTGTTAAAAAGACTTTCGAAAATATTTACCGTAAGTACATTCGAATTCATTTTTGGCTGAAACAACGATTTTATGAAATAAATAATCCTATGTGATCTTGATAATTTGAAAATTGTTTTTTGTTCTATTATGAATGTATTATTTTATAAATTGAAAAAGTTTAAAATGAATGCATTTTGTCAATTATCGTCCTTTATAAATTATTTTTCAAAGTAACTGTTAATGCTTCTTTTTCCATTACATGATATCATACTTTAATAATATATATATATATATATATATATAAAGTACAAGGTAAAAATTCCTATAAGATTCCCTAGATAATGTTCTCACTTTTAAGTTTGATAATAGGTAAGTTTACTGTAATACTAAAACTAACAACATTAAATGGATTCTCCTGTATGTAAATTTGCTATGTTGTACGTTGGTAAGACGGAGACAACACATGCGGGTGCGATATATTCTTTATACTTTTAGCCGGTAGCGACGAGTGGTTCAGTTAGTATGACCACAGAATAGATTAAATAGGTTTCACCTATTCTGTGGTATACGTACAACTTATAAATTACCTAGTTTCAATTAAGACTACCAATTTTATATGGTTTATTCAATGTATTTTATACTGTATTTTAATCTTACCTCAATACCATTTATGTATACATTTTGTGTTTTAATGAATTCTAAATTTTTAACTTGAAAATTAAGTAGTATTGATAATAATTGTGAAATCTAATTATAGATGAGTGATGGTAAGAAGTTAAGTCGCAAAATGATTTTTCCATACACATTTGTGGCTAAAGTTGCCCAGTTCCCGTTCAAACTTCATATCAAAAATCATTGGATGTTCCCGTGGCTTCTCGGTGCTACTCTCTTAAGTTCACCTCTGTTTTATAAAATACAGAAAACAGGTACTTAATATAATAGAATCTTTATCAGTCATAAAGTTTTTGAGTCATACAGAATTTACCGCAATTATTATATTTATTCTAGTTAATAGTGAAGCTAATGTCAAGAGATGGGCCGAGAAAAGGAATAAGGAAATGGAACGCTATAAACACAAGTGGGATAGGGTAGAAAATTAATACACATAATCACATAATTTGTAATCAATGTTCAAATGTTATTTTTAATGGTATTACAGCAACTTTTATAAAAGTACTCAAAATAAATTCAACATAATATATATATATATATATATATATATATATTAGTTCAGAATACATTTTCTTTGACTTTGGTTTATTTTTCTCAAACTCACTTGATAGAACAATAAGAACAATGCCTCTATTTATCGAAACTAATAAAATTTAAGAATTTTATGTTCGTAACTGAATGGTCCTGCATGGTCCAAATTACTCTCTTGCCAAAACTATTTATTTATTTTTTTAAATCAGTCATTTTACTTGTTATATTAAACATCTTAACTTTATCTATTTAATATTTATAACCTACTTACAAAAATATTTTATTAATTGAGACTCATAAATACTAAAAAATTTTTTGATTTTTATACTACTTTAGACTAAAATTTATATTAGTTAACATTTATCAAACTTTGGATATTTATGGGTATTCATTAATTACTTATTAATAACTATTTTTGATATAGGTATTAAGTAATAATATATAAATAGAAAAATAATACCTATTCGGTAAATCCTTTGACGAAAATACATTTTAACCTAAATAAATATTCAATTTCTTAATTGTAAATCATTTCCTATTATACGTGAAAATAATAAATTTCGTCAAAATTATAGCTTTAAACATGTAAACATTTTTTAAACTTGGGACTAAGGAAGAAAAAATGTGGTAAATCTTTAAGTTATGTAACTAAATTTAAAACTCAAAATAGTATTATGTTACAAAAACTTTTAAAATATAAGATTTTTATAATAAAACGTACAAACTCTAAAATAGTCAATTTTTTTTGAAAATCAAGTTAAAATTTGAACATTTTAAGAACCTATCAATATTTTTGGAGTTCCAGCTATTGAGAATTTTTAAAAATTATTAAAAGTAAAAACATTTCTAATGTCTATACTAATATCTACAAAAGATATTTTCATCGATAAAAATTAATTTTAATTACTCTTCCGACAAATATGTAAATTTATTAAGCCCCGAGATCTGTACATAATTATTGATACTAATTATCAATGTCATGTAGTATTCACCAAGTGAGTGCCAATAAATAACCTAAGCCTATGATGTTATTTTGCCATTTGTTATGTAATTAATAATTACTATATTTCAATAACAGAAATAATGTCTGTATTATTTTATTGATAATTAATGGAAATAATCATTATTGTCGTAAATACGTTCATGACTGTAGGTAGGTGCAGATATACATAAAATTTCGGTTTTTATTTAAAGGGTCGGACTATATTGATGGTGAAAATTATTGACTCGATGAAATGTAATTTTTTTAAAAAAGTTACAAAAATTTTGATTGCTGATCGTATGGTTTAATAGATCTCCAAGATAGTATTTATATATTTCCACAAGTTCCACGTATTTTTCAAAACATCGACTTGTCTTTTCAATATTTTACACGCGATTCAGTCGCTGTTCAGCAGCATCCTTTTTTTTCCGTATGCAATCCTTATGAAACCTTTTAAAAATACAATCCGTTTACTGAACAAAAAGCCATTAAAAGCCATACAACAAAAGTATTAAAGTAAATACAATTCAACAGTATTAAAGATGGTATGCAAAGTAAACTAAAAGCTTCTTCGCTTCGTCGAACTACTGGCCATTAGTCGTCTATTGTATAACTCCTCACTGTGTAAGTATATAGTACACACGAATATTATAATACTAGTTTTTGTCTGGATGAGTAAATATATTGAATAAAATACAGCGAATCATACGATTCTGATTATATGAACCCAAATATTATATTATCTACAAGTTTATTGTCTGTTATAAAACGAATGGTATTTAAATTGTTTAACTTTAACGCATTTTGTGCGTAAGTATTTTAAACTGTTTTTAATTTGGCATCATATTCAATACTAGGTAATATTAATTATTAAATATTATACGTATATGCGATTATAACGTACACATGTATATCACAATATATGGTCGAAGAAAATCTCTTAGTGTATTAAATTATGAGCACATTTTCTCCTGCGGTGGTGTCTGTCTGAAGACGGCGGTGAAATTAGGCTCACTTAACGGGAATAATAACAGCGCTGCTCTGTTAACACAACACCCTTATATAGTAAAACAGTGATCCTAAGTTTAGGCTTCAAACAAAAGTAATTTCCTGATGTTACAAATGACTACACGCCAAACTTAACAACCGCGAAAACTTACTAATTTCCCAAACGTCTCGGTAACTCTTCATTACGAAATACCGCGCTCCGCAGTTCAAACGACCCCTTGAAGACGATAAGGGTATAAATACATACATATTGTATTCGTCAAAAGCAATTATTATTCAAATAACAGTTATTATTAATTTATCGAGAAGCGCATTTAAACGGTTTAAAACAATTTAATAGAATATTGTCTTTTAATTTTATAAATATCTTCTCATTTCAATTTTCAGAAACTCACTTGACGATGCAAAATACTTAAAACGCATTAAAAGTCAGTGTGAAATCCGATAGATTTGTTTAAAGCAAACACTTGCACGTGGATCTACAGAATTAAAATTAAAAATTTACATTTAGAAATTGCTTTTGTCACTTAAAATATCAAATTTTATATATTTATATTCTAAACGAAGTAAGAAGCTAGTGTTTTTACAATTATTTTTTATTTTTTTCTGTTAACACTTTTTTGTATGGAAATACTTGTCTTTAAAGTCTCATCAACAACTCTTTTGTATGTGGATTTGTTTCTAGATGATATCCTAGAGAAAGTTTTTCGAATTTCTTATTTTTTAAATTTTTTTTGCAGGAAAACTATTTAAAATTTTATAAAAAAAACTCAGAAACCATAATTTTTTGATCCAATCTTTATCAAAATTTAAACGTAGATGAAAAATAATATGAGAAATATTTTGCGTAAAAATTTTTTGAGAATTTGAAAAAAAATTTGGACATTTTTTTTTAGTACTTTTTATTTTCATTAACTTTTTTTTTCCCTTTCTGTATTTACTAGATAAAAAAAGTCAATTAAATTAAAGTAAAGAAAATCAAAGAAAAGACAAGTATACTAAAGTAAGGTAAAGTAAAGTAAAGCAAAGATAAGTATACTAAAGTAAAGCAATGATAAGTGAAATATAGAAAAGAAAGCTGGACATAGTTCACATCACGGGAATTCTTCACTATTCGGGTCAGATACTCTTGGTGGGTGTATCGAAAATGACGACTTTTATTATTCTTTATTTTATTAACATTCTTCGTTTAGAATCGTTTTATTGAAGAAATTATTTATTGTTTCTTTAAAATTCTACACACCCACAAAGAGTATCTGACTTGAGAAGCAAAGAATACCCGTGGTGCGAATTACGTCCGGCTTTTTTGTCTATACTTAACTTATCTTTGCTTTACTTTACTTTAGCTACTTAAATTTACTTTTCTTTACTTTACTTTTTTAAAAATAATTTATTATGTAAAAGTTTTATAATAATTTATATCACTGACACAATGGAGGATTCAGGAGTGATCGCTTCATATTCTTTTAATTGGACACATAATATTTTGTTAATTAGGTACCTATGTTAAACATAATTATTATGAACGTACCCAATTAACCCTTAAACAGAAGTAATTAGATAAATATTACCAGGATTATATTTTACAATAGAAAATACTGGTAAATGAGATAAAACAATGTTCCTACAATTATCTAACGTAAGTATTATTTCATAAAATTTAAAAATAATATTACTGTGCAAATGACAAAATGTTAAAATGAAAACAATTTTTAAGATATTATTTAATTTAAAAATGTAAAAATATAAATACAAAATAGTTAGTTAGCTTTTAATAATTTTCATTTTAACTCATATGTACATATTAATTGTTTTCACCAAATTATGAATTTAAACTTAAGAATTTAATTAGATGAAAATAAATATTTTAATCAATTGATAGCTGAATTTTCGTGTGCGATTTATTTTATATTTTCTATTCAGTTAAATCAATAAACTCCAAATACTTGTATTTATCAAAATAATTATGAATTACACATTTATTTATATTTGATAATTTAAAGATTACATTGAGTTGTTAAATGATCACTAATTGGGGAGGGGGACAGTGCAGTACCCGGTAGGTCAATAATTGTTTTTATAACTTTTGTGTCCTTTTTAATATATGCTGCCTAGGCTTTTTCCCTTAAATCCACCACTGCAGTGGAGTGACAGTGTTACTGTGTTTTATCACAAAACCTACAACAACGGTTTAAACCTAAAATTGATATTATTAAACATTGAGAATTATATTGTCCAAGACCAAGAGTTCTAATACACTCCATTTGACAAGGGTGTATTGTAATGCAATAAGAGTAACTAAATACAATAATATAATGGATTTATCCGGGCGTGTAGATAGGGGAGTTTTAGTAGGTTTTATAACACCCCCTTTTTCTTGTCATGTTATTAGTGATACTAAATTGTGTATAGGTACACAGTTAACATCATTATGAACTTTTGTAGTGCAATCAAGAGAAATAAGACATAGCAACTTTCCCTTAGTTAGAAAACATAAATCATGCATTTGGACTTTTCGGTAACTCTCCCTTCTCTTTTGGAATCCCTGACTAAACGTCTGGACTAACCTATTTAAATTGGTCATTAAACTAAATAGCTAATACTCTTAATATTATAACTTTTTGTGATAGTACTTATTAATAATAAGCCGGACATACTTCGCACGATGGGTGGGATTCTCTTGACGGGTGTATTTAATTTTAAAGAAACAATAAATCATTTCTTCAATAAAACGATTCTGAACGAGGGAAGTTAATAATATAAAAAATAAATGAGAAAAAAAAAGTAAGAAAAATGTCCAAAATTTTTTTTTTACATTTTCAAAATTTTCTTGCGCCAAAATCTTTCTTATATGATTCTCTATCTATGTTTAAATTTTCATAAAATCCGGATCAAAAAATGATGGTTTCTGAGTCATTTTTGTAAAATTTTGGGTAGTTTTTTCCAAAAAAAATATTGAAGAATTCAGAAATTCAAAAAATGATCTCTTTAAAGTACAATCTAGAGGCAAATCCGGTAACAAAAATGTATTGAACGAAATTTTTGGACAAGTATTTCTACACGAAAAGTTGTACACAGAAAAAAAAAATAAAAAATTAACATCACTTCGTTCAGAATCTAAAATGATTTTCAAATAAAATTAAGTCAAACCATATGTTTTTTTAAATTTTCTCAGAGGATTTTAAGTTTCTAGCACCGTTAAATTTTCTTGCGCCAAAATATTTTACATATTATTTTCTATCTATATTTAAATTTTCATAAAGTTTGGACTAAAAAAAGATAGTTCCGAGTTTTTTTTTGTCAAATTTTGGGTAGTTTTTCTCAAATTTTGAGAAATATATTAAGAATTTCGAAAAATAACCTTTCAAAAGTACCATCTAGAGGCGAATCGGGATTCGAGAAAGTGCTGGTTGAAACTTTTGGACAAGTATTGCTATACGAAAGCGTGTACACATAAAAAAAATAAAAATTAACATCACTGTAAAATCACTAGCTTCTTCGCTTCACTCAGAATCTAAAATATCGCAATATAAATTGTTGTTGAGATACGATATATTGGTTCCCCGTCGATCTTATATTATAAAAAAGCCGGACATACTTCGCACGACAGGTGTGATTCTCTTGACTGGTGTATTGAATTTTAAAGAAGCGATAAATCATTTCTTCAATAAAATGATTCTGAACGAAGGAATTTAATAATAAAAAAAAAAAAAAAATGAGAAAAAAAAATGTTAGAAAAATGTCCAAAATTTATTTTTCACATTTTCAAAATTTTCTTGCGCCAAAATCTTTCTTACATTATTTTCTATCTATGTTTAAATTTTCATAAAGTTTGGACCAAAAAATAATGGTTTCTGAGTCGTTTTTGTCAAATTTTAGGTAGTTTTTTCCAAAAAAAATAATTGAAGAATTGAGAAATTAAAAAAATGACCCCTTTAAAGTACCATCTAGAGGCAAGGCAAATCCGGTTTCAAAAAGTTACTGGTCGAAACTTTTGGACAAGAATTTCCATACTAAAAGTTGTGCACAGAAAAAAAATAAACATCATTGTAAAAACACTAGCTTCTTCACTTTGTTCAGAATCTAAAAATATAATTTAATATAATATAAAATATAATTTTATATCTAAATGTTATTCAAATGTTCGGTAGTTTCTCTTTATTCTGGTAAAATCATTCAAAATATCGAAAAATGACCTAGTCTCCATTATCGCTAAATATCTTCGAAATTCATATTGCATTGCAATCGGTGAGTAATTATTTTGAGAACTTCCAATTTATACTATTTATATGCCTCAGTCTCTGTTGTGTATTTTAAAATCATATTAAGAAAGCATAAACATTGTCGTATAATGTGTATTATTATAATATTGTGATATAAAGACTACTGATGAAGCAACAATAATTAAATAATTATGATACAAACATACAAGTCAGTACAAGACGATTTACGATATATTTCATTGTATAAATAAATCATAAACAACAATTTTATTAATATCTTTCCTTTGTCACTCCAATTATTATTCCAATGAAGCTAATGCACATCTTGCTCGCTTAACTGAAAAAAGACATAAATCTCGGACAAATGTTATAATCGTAATTTATATTATATTTTTTGGTTTGATATTTTCTGTAAAGATTATTATGGTAATACAGATGCGTCGGCTTATTGTTTCTCAAACAGATGATGATTTTACTTGTTCGAGAATTATTCTAATTAAAATCACATAAATACTATGTCAAACAATCTTAATTCCTTTATAACGAATAAATCTAGAACCTATTTAGTCCAATTTGTAATCTACTTAAATACACAGAAGTTACACAAACACTATAGAAACCTATTCCCTTTTTACCCGAAAAAATCATTCGGTACAGTCAGTCAATTATTTAAAAATAATTCTTTAAGTTATTTAGAAATAACTCTTTAATAATAAACCACTAAAGCACCAGTACCTTTAGTTAAAATAAATATTGCACAAATGTTTTAAAAATACGTATTGAATTAAAAATTTGAGTATAGGGTAAATTGTATATAATGTTATTGTTATACAGGATCAATGCGAGTTTACAAATGTAATAACTTTTGCTCTATTAATAATTTTTAACGTTTTTTTTTTTTTTTTTTATGTATGTATTATTTTTTATGGACTCAAATTTTCAAATTTGAAATTCTATACTACAATTTTGGAAAAAATTCGAAAAAGCCATTTTGTGAATCTGATTTTTAAAATAATTTTGATGCTTAAATCTTTGATAAAGGTTAATCTGTTAATTTTTTACGTTTTTTTTTTTTAAGTTGGCCAATAATTTAATAATAATGCTAAAGAAGTCATAATATCATCATTTTTGTGACATATTTTACCAAATTATTAAATTATTCGTTAAATTAAAAAAAATCTTAGAAAATGAACGGATTAATCTTTATCAAAGATTTAAGCATCAATATTTTTATAAAAATCAGGTTTAAAAAACGGTTATTTTGATTTTTTTAAAACTGTAGTATCAATTTTTAAATAAATGTAATTAAAATAATAATTCAAATAAACTTATGTTCTAAAAAAAAAAACAAAATTATGCGGTTTTGCGGTAACGCAATGCTGTAGTAATAATTTTCAAAAAAAAAAAAAAGTTAAAAATTATTAATTGAACAGAAGTTATTGAATTTGTCAAATCGTACAGGAACATCGTGTATATAAATTATGTTCAGACATTTCAAATTGTGCTTTGCGGCTCCCAGGAACACCACGAGTACTGGCCAAGGGTGCTGAAGCTCTGAAAGGAAAAATAGTTTACTTGCATCAAAATTCTGAGTGGAGTGATTCATTTATTATTTTTAAAATATGTTCTTTTTTTCTTCTCTTTTTTAATATTTTTTCGATTAACATTTTTCGCGTAGTAAAATTAATCCAATAGTTTTATCCACCAACTTTACAGATCAAAGTTGACTTTAGAGTTTAGAATGTTTAGATTATATATTAAACTTTAAAGAGGTCCTTTGTCGAAACTATTCCCGAAACAAAGAAAAACTGCAACAAATTTGAATAAAACTGTAAAACATACCGTAAATTAAATTTTCATGAAATCGATTTTAGTAATTTATTGATATCACCAAAACTAATAATGTCATAAACTTATAATATTAACCTACTTATCAAAAAAGTGTATTACTGACTGAACACATTTTCAAAAATATTTGCATATTACCTTTGAGATAAGTATTAAATTTGGGAAATACCTCGTTTATTGTAATTTTATTTTCAAAATACCTTTTTAAATTCTTAATATTATGATCTTAAAATTTTATACAACCTAATTACATTAATTTTTATTATCGTTTAATGTTTGTATGAAACTTGTACTTTCTATGTAAAGTAACGATTTTTAAAATTAAATCAAATAAAATATTTAATTCATAGCTTGGTAAAATATTTTTCCAAAAGATTATTTACGTTTTTAATGGTAGATTTGACTTAAAAAATGGAACAATAAATAATTTTTTACTTGTGTTCAAAGTTAAAAGTATAAAAAAGAAATGGCATATACAATATTAATATATTGTATAATATTAATTAATAATCGTATCACATGAAGTTTAATGTTTTTAAGGTAGGTGTTTTTAAACAGGTTTCTTATGTAAGGTATTATATCTATATTTTTTTTTAAAGTCACTTCAGTCAATTTTAAATTATAAGAGCTATGAATTCAAGAAAAATACAATATCGGTATAATTAAATGGATATAGTTTATTTTATTACAAAATTGTCAGAAATATTTAATATAAAACTGACGATATTAATTCTATAATAAATTCTATATAATTAGCCGTATTTTGTGAATTTAAAGTTCTTATAATGAATGAAGTGATATTTTATGTTGCAATTTATTTTATGAACGTCTTTATATTGCATATTTTATATTATTTCTTTTGTCATTTTTTCCTGGACATTTATTTCTCTTGGCCAATATTATTTAGATTCATTGGACTGGAAGTGCAGTGTATAGTGTTTTTCAGTGTTTGGATCAAGAAAAAGTCATCAGTTATTATAATCACGAATGCCATAGAACGGTTGGCCAAACTTTAAAACAAAAAAAAAAACCGAGATATCAAATTCAATGAATATTCCGCATAAGAATATCCAATTAATAAATTGTTCTCGTATTTTATGAAATGAAAAAAAATAACCCTCGAAAAAATGGTTTCCATTTCATGAACTTGTCATCTTTTCCTGAAAAAAACGATCTCGCTAAGTGACTACTGTGTATATTATATACCTTCATTATGTCAAAGACATTTAATTATAAAACTCCTCAGTAAAATTGGGAAAAGTTTTGAAGAATAATTGTTTGTGGTAATCATTATTAAAACTCGTCATGAAAATTATCTTATAATTATAATTATGTGTTTAAATTCTATGTACACGAAAATTGTCTTTTTTGGCACATTGATTGAATTCTATTTGCCATACATTCACTAGTTGATTGATTCCACGATATTATTAGATTATCTGCTTATTAGGCGTGTATCTAGAGTTTAATTATGGGAGGGGTTGATAAAAATATGTAAATATACCTCTTTAAATTTCGATTATCTGTCACTGTTATTTTTAGTCATGTGCGATAACTTAAAAGCGATTTTATGAAAACGTAATTTAAGCATATTTTATCGATTTAACTCAACTTTTAATAGAGATTTCTTATTTCTAGAAATGCTGTTGAGAATATTTAGAGAAAAATGACCTCTTTAAAATGCCTACTATTCCATCAAAATTATTTGCTGGAAAAACATCTTTGATGTATTTATCTGAGCCCATTTATGATTCAAAAAATTATTTCTAGAAAGAAAAAAATGAAAAAAAATAAATAAATAAATATGAATTTTTAGTATTTTGCATATAAGATGATATTATTGATTTTCAACTTACATTAGTAGTGGTCTCTTAAAATGGAACTGATCCACATTTACCCAATTGATAAAAAAAAAATCTAAAATTCTATTTGTTAAAAACTGAATGTCTTGTACAGTTGTACACCAGTTTTTTTTTGAAGTATGAAAATCCTAAACAAAAAATCAGTTACTTGCTGATGTAGTTTTTCTCAAAAAGCTCAGTGATGTATCGAAGGGTGAGGGGTGTGATACGATTTTGCAAAGCGACCGATGGGAGTTTTGCAAAGTATGTAAAGCGACACTCAATGTCTTTTAAATACTTATTTTACACGTTCACTATTCACTGATAATTAATTTCATGTTTTGTATGAAGTCTACTTATTACTATGTACTATGTAGATATATCCGAGTAAAAACTTGTTGGTAGATAGCATATCCGAACAGCACGAATAAATAATATTGTAAAACCAATAGATAATTTAGTTCCACTAAGAACCTGAAATGTTAAATAAGATTGAATTCTACTATTGGTAAAATTATTTAAAGCAATGTAAATTTAATAAATTTGTTTTTTATTTCAGGAGGGATTGCAGCCCCCTCAGTCCACCCCATAAACACGCCTCTGCGCTTATCATTGTTTATAAAATAAGTACCGTTTACGCTTTCGGTGCGCTGATTACATATTTGCGTTCATGACATTTATGATCAATGATTATTGTAGTGTATTTTCTTCTCAATTCGACTTTTAAAATTTCATCGATTTTGAATGTCTAAAACCGGAGAACTTTTTTGTAAAAATAATAATTTAACGAACAGGAAAATAATTGAAAATAGTTTTCCCTATAGAAGTAAGTTATCTGGTGTCCACCGTGCAATCAGTTGTCATTTACTCGATTAAACCCTTATTTTTCTCGCGTATTTTCGCGAATACTCACGAGCCGCTCCGCTAATACGGTAATTGTTACGAAAACGATACGGAACAAAAGTGCTGCGAACATATTATATCATAATGCGTAGTACGTGCTGCTGCACACGGTTTTCGTACACTGTGCAACATAACACACGAACCCCCACACACATACACACGCGCATATTATAATGCCTATAATAATAATATGTACGGCGAGCACGCCGACCACCATTCATCGAGTTTTCCTTATTAACAACAGTCCTCCGACCGGATGTTTCATTTTGTTTTGTTCGGCTCCGGTAATCACTGCTGCAGCTCACCACCCAGCAACGGCCATAGTAGTGTGTATGTATGTATATAAAATATAAACCGTACACTGCAGCAAGTAGCCGCAGTGTACCGAGTTGGAAATAAAAGCCCCGTTCTATATTCACGTACACGGCGCGCGCTGCAATATCGCCGGTGGGCGAATTAATCTCGGCTTAACGGTCTATACATTTATATAGTAGGTAGCAGCAGTCCGTCTCTCGGCCCGCAGACGACTATAATACAACTGTAATAATAATAATAATAATAATAGTAATAATATGTGTGGTAAAAAAAAAAAAAGAGGGTACGTGAAACAGAAGGAAAAGAAAGGAAAAACGCGCACTATAATGTATACACTGCCTACTGGTTTTCGGGATTTTGTTTTTCTTTTGCCCGTCGGTGTATAGCACGCGCGCTCGTTCGCCAGGCCTCTACGCTTTTGTTCTTTTTTCTTCTTTTTCTCTCTTTTTTTTGTTTTCTTTTTTTTTTACCATGACGTTTCACACTATTGTTACGCGTCCAAAGTCTAATGAGAAAAATTATCATTTGTCTTCTAGGTTTTTTTTCTTATTGTCGATTTTTTAGGGTTTTCTTTTTGCGTTTTGTTTTTGTTGATTAAACTACTACACATACTTCGCTTTTCATTAAATTACAAACAAAATATTGTAATTATTGTTATTCAGACAGTTAGTGATGGGTAGTTGGTGGAAACGTTAGTATTAATGATCGTTCGAGTAGAATAATTATTATCAGTGCTTTTAAGTTCATGCATTTGTATGATTTTTTTTGCTATATTGGAAAACATACATAGTAAGACAACATGGATAATATAAATTTTATACTTCAAATTTTTGCGTAATATTTTGGATGTGTAGGCATATTTGGTTTATAGTTGATTTTTTGGAGTTTTATTTCTAAAATATTCAGGAAAATCATTTTTCAGGGTAGGTAAAAAAAATATATATACATACTATACAAATAAATGTTTGAATTCTTTCCTATTTGCTTTTCAGTACCAATATCCGGAGTCATAGTGTTATTTGTGGTTTATTTTTATGCCAGTATGGTTTTTATTTTTATTTTCAGTTAGAAAAATCAATTTAAAAATACAGTTATTCACAAAATTCTACTTTTATTTTTTACATAAATTATTTTTTTTCACTGGGCATTTATTATGAAATTTATCGATTTTTACTTTTTAGTACTTAAAAGTACATATTTCAAAAGTTTTTAGTGTAATTTATTGCATACTTATGCGTTTAAGCCCTGATCGTCGTAGGTCTGGACATTGAAGGCGCGCAAATAGTACATATCTGAATCGTTCACATTTTATTAAGTTCGCACTAAGGTCAGATAATTTTAGTAAGAGATGCAAGTACAATATTTCTATACCCATCCATTAAATTTTATTCCGAAACCTTAGCTTTGAGTGAAAAAAAAAAAAAAAAAAAACAAAAGGCTTGCTAAATAATTAAATTAAAAAAATACTGTATGTACATTTGTTCACACTATAGATTAATCTTGTAGATCTATAATCATGGCATTGTGTCACAGTCCATGGACTTATAATTGCAAAAATGCTTGGACGATTTTTGTTCAAAGTAAGGAACATCATACTTATTTTTTTGTTTCGAGAACACGGGCCTGGACAGCTAAAATATTATTTATATGGTTTTTCTAGCTAACCATATGATTTTATTAACATATAGGTACCTATGTATTATAAATTATTATGCATTAAAATATTTCAACGTTCCTCGTCCAATTTCGCCGTATTTCTTATAGTTCTATATTATACTCCACAAGAATTTACGAGAATTTTATTCATTGCGATTTAACCACAATTTTTTAATTTAATGTATAATTTTGAATTGTATTTCATGTACACTCTTGAAACTAATTACTAACTAACTTAATTTTTTAACTAATATTTCAATAGGTGAAGACATTTAAAGAATTATATATTTGCAAAGTTGAAAAGCAATTTTTATCCCGTGAAAAAAATATTTCCAATTCTCTGTTACTTTATGTTTTTAGCATTTATCTCTTAAGTTTTTGGTTTAAAAATAGCAGTTTAAATATCAATATTTTCAAAAAAAATATTCATTTCTAAAATATTCAGTAAAAAATAGTGGTTTTCATTTAAAAAAAATTATATCCCTTTATTTAGAAAATATTTCTTTGTTATATTATTAAATCGGGTTTTATCAATGATTAGAATGTGGATATTATTGTAGTATACAGATATCAAGAAAGAACTTCAAAAATAATATGTGTGTCGATCGACCAATGGTGAACTAGAAGATGACAGTAACATAATAAAAATTTTTACTGGAGAAATTGAAAGCATTAATCTTAAATTTTAATCATGTTTTTAATATTCTTTGTAAAAAATTTTAAATTAAAATATATCTTTATTTTATTATTGAACATACCATAACTATATATTTTTTTCATGTACTCTTTTTATTTAACTTCCATAGTCATATTTATGATGAAAGGCAAACCCAAGTTACGTATTTTCTTCGTTGGAAAATCATTTATTATGAAAGAGTAACTCGGGTTACTCTATTATTTGTGGGTGAATAAACTTTGTTATTAAAATAGTATTTTCAAATAAAATAATAATTTTTTCTTGATAAACAATAAGATTATATGAAAGTATAATAAGTAATATTATTTTATTATGAAAAGGAATTACATACTATATTCTGTTGGTTACTATTCTATTATTAATTATTAATTATTTATTTCTTTAATATTACCTATGTACAACAGGCAACAGCAATACATTTAGAGTACCTATCAGAAATTACATTTTTATTTATCAATTATTTCTACAAAAACAAACCAGACTCTTTGATTTTGATTAACGTATAATTATAAAGAATTTGAAAACATAATAACTCTAGTTATTATAAAATCAAAAATTATAAAAACATGAAAATTAATAATAAATATCAAAAATTGTATAAAAATACAAATTAGAATTTTTTTTTTTTCGAGTAATGTTTAGTTAAAATTAGAAGTAACTAGAGGTTTGTAATTTTTTGCCGGAAAACATTAATATAGGGAAGGGTGACCATACGACCAGTATTATATGGAATTGTCTCAAATTTCAACTTTGTGTCCTGTTATCCTGACAAAAGTTATACGGGACGTAATTTGTTCAGTATTTTCAAGTCTGTCTCAATATTAATCCCTTTTTTCCTTACTGTTAATTCATAATTTTTGAAAATTATTTTATAAAAAAAAGATTACCGATTATTTACGATATTTTGTATGACATTATTAAATAAAATATTGGAATCTATACTTTTCAGTGGTATTTTTGGTTTCTTGTTTTGACCATAATTGCTGCGTTACGTTTTAGTTATTGACGTTAACTGTAACTGTATATTATAATACTATTCTATTATATTTGTTTATTTTGATGTCATCTAATAATTTAAAAAGCAATAATAAATATGATACAAACTCGTTCAAAAAAAAGTTTTTATTACATAGAAAAATGGCGTTGCCACTTTGAAGAATTAAAAGTATTTTGTTGGGTCCAATTAATATGTCCACTTAGGCAAATGTTCAGGAAAATGTACCTTATTTTTTAAGCAAAGAAAAAACAAAAAAATTAAACTTAAAATTAGATGAAGATAATACATTTGATAAATTCAGTCAAAAACAAGTTTTTAAATCTTGAATTAATGAGTAGCAAAAATAATTCTGCTTAACTGGGAGATAAGTGGTGTGAAATATTTGAGTACGCAAAAGCTCATAACATTAACACAGCAATGGTAGAATATACTTTTGCGATGCCAGGTATAAATGCTGACGAAGAAAAGATTTTTTCATTCATTAAAGTCGTGTTATGGAGAAACGAAAAAAATCGTTTTTTGGTTGAAAATATCAAATCAATTGTCGTTGAAAAAATACATTTTAAAAGATATTCCTATAATGAATATAATATTTTATTAATAGAAACTAAATTACTCGATGCAATCAGTTCAGCACAAAAGCACACAAAAATATCAGAAGAATAAATTGATCAACCATCATCATCAAAACAAATATTTTTTGTATTTTTGTGTACCTATATAAAAATATAATATTTTATATGTATTTTAAAACCATTATGCATATTTTATTTGTTTTTTATGATATTATATATATTTAGTTAAGTAAATTATATAATATAGGTAAATATAATACATAGTATACGCGGAATCTCAACTCTAAATTATTCACCATTAATATCAAAATAAAATTGTTTTCATGTAACTATACTACGTATTTAAAAATTACATTCTGCATTTGTTTTATTTTTTTAGATTCTGAGCTACGCAAAGAAGCTATTTTCTAACACATTTTTTTTCTCATCAAAAAATTATATATATATATATATATATATATATATATTACTTTTTCTCAGTTAATAATGAAATATAAAACTGACGGAGTAAAAATTAAATTATTTCTTATTTTAACACACTTTATAATTTTGAAGTAAAATTGTCTTGAATAAACTAAAGTCCACTCAGAATCGTCTTATTGAAGAAATTCTTTATCGTTCATTTAAAATTTAATACACTCACATGAGTATCCCACTCGAGGAGCAAAGAAAACCCAAGGTGCAAAGTTCGTGCATTTTTTTAGTATTTCGTATTTTTATGGTTACCCTATTTATATTTTATTATTGGAGATCATGGTTAATTTTAGTTTTGTTGTCACAATGCTTTTATAATAAATTATGTATATTTATTTTTCTTTTTTTCTTTTTTCTTCTTCTGTAAAAACTTTATATAAAAATATTATAAATATAAAATTTTAATAAAAATATTTGTCCAAAAGTTTCGATCAGTAACTTTATGATCCGAAATCACACTCAGATGATACTTTAGAGAGATTATTTTAATTTCTAGTTCATTAGAGAGAAAAACTACTCAAAAATTTATAAAATCAGTAAAAATTGTTATAATCTAAATTTTCATAAATTCAATATTATTATTTTTTTTAATATAACTTCAAAAATAAAGAAGCTAGAGTATTGTAACTTTCACCAACTACTAAATGAGTCACGTGTAGACTGAATTAAATTTTCAAAAGCATTTGACCATATTTAGGACTCAAAAATATTAAAAATTACTCGCATTTTTTAAGTTTTTATTTCATAAAATTTTGATGTCTGGATATTAAAAACCTGAAAATGTAATACAAACATTCTCATATGTATTACTAACGGTACTGAAAAAATCCTGAAAATCGTAAATCAAATTTTTGTTTCACAACCGTTTAAGAAATTTTATGGAATTCGTCAGTTTTACCTAAAGTTACACGCTTAAAAGCATATAAAAAATGATTGGTTCAGCTGATCTTTATGAAACTTGATATACTGATGGAGAATTACATTACGAATATTTTGGAGGAAGACAATTTTTATGGACGAATAGTAACACATTTTCAAGGTTTTGATTGAAAAATAAATCTAAAAAAGTACTGAAAATTTACAGTAAATATTAAATACTATAAATAAAAAAGTACATGGATTACTTTGTTATTAAATAACAGTATTGGAGTAATATTGGACATTTGAAAAAATAGTGGAACTAAACGACTGTATCATTGAAAAATAAGTGCAAAATCTATAAATAGCACAAAACACAAATATTTCCATACCTAATAATAATAATAATAATTATTATTATTTTATTATATTAAATTTATATGTTATTCATTTCATTAACATACCTATTTTATTTTTATTGAATTCATTCTACTCGCATACAATTAACGGAAATATGTATTGTACATCTACCTACATTTATTTTTTACAATTTGATGCTTATAAATAGTGATAAAATATTTTTTTTACTAACCAAAGCTAATTGTATTTGAAAAGTATTTAAGTACTAATAAAGATGTTAGAATGTTAAGCATATTTTTACAAACCACCTTCAGTTACACATTTAATAAAATGCTTATTGTTTTAAAATATATGAGCATTATATTATACAATTAATATTAGGTATACATTTAATATGACTTTACGAAATAAATTTAACACGTTTACAGTTTACACATAATTCCGTTGGATTTAATTTTATTATTTCGACAAAAGTACACATTATATACGAAATCATAATAAGCGATGTAGTCATAATAAAATACTTTTAAAATGATAAACTAAAAAAATAACTGCCGTTGGCATTTCGATTTATATTGGAAAAAAAAATAAATAGATCAATAAGGCAAAATAATAATATCAATAAAACTATGTCGGTCTGCACATGAAATGGGTCTGAAAATAGCCAGCCGTTCGGAAAAATATAACAAAAATAGTCTATTAAAGGTCTAAAAATGTCGTTGGTCTGTACACAATAATCTTGAAAACCTGCCGGCTGTTAGGACGGAAAATAACATAAATTTAAAATAGCCCACCCCGTCTCAAAAAGCCTAGTATTTTCGCAAAAAGTACATTTGCCGTATGGCCTGTGTTGGGTGAATAAGTTTTTAAGTGCAATGAATTACACGTTACTATTTAAAAAACAAGTCACTAAATTATTTTTTCGGTATAAATAAATTAATATAACGAAGTCATGTTACTTTTCCTGATAAAGAGTAATGATAATACTTTATAGATTTTGTATGCCATTAGGAGATTTAAATTGAAAAAAAGAACAATTCTGAATTTAATGTTTTTGTTTGTTAAAACAAAATAACCTATACCAATATTTTATATTTTATTTAAGGTTTCTATCAAGTATTTACATATTTTATACTTTTTTTTTTTATGCGAGCACAATACGTAGTTCAATAATAACTAGCACACATCAATATGGTCTGTTGGAGAGGGTTCTTTAAAAACGCATAACAATGCGTCAACAACGACAAATAGTACGAAAATCTCTTCAAAATTATATTCATTCAAAATCAGGTTTTATATAGAAGATGCTGTAAAAATATGGAACAAGTTCAAGGACCATAGAATGTGACAGTCAAAGCTTTAAAATCCTTGTTTAATTTAGTTAAAATTTATCAAAGATGATTATTGTGGAATTAATAAGGCATTATTGCAAACCGAACTTATTATATAAGACAATACAAGAATGAAATTCTCACAGTTTAAATCGGTTGAAGTAGAAGTTCTTTGAATCGATATAAATCAGTTTCAGAATCAAATCGTAGATCATTGAACTTTGAAAATTTTAGGATGTACAAATATTGTACATGACAGCTCATTACAACCAAAAAGAATAAGGTGTCATTTGAGTTTTATAACGGTTTTGTAAGGTATACATTATTGTACTTTTCTCATTTTTTTAAACGATATTTAATGCTTATTTTTATATTATTTTTCTTTTTTTCGTTATATACGAAGGAATTTTGTATTACATATGTATTTTTTATTTTTATTTTCAATACGTATTAATATTAATAACAATGTAACAATGTATAGGTACAATTCAACGTATATTTTGTAAGATTTTTTTCATTTTCAATATACCATATAATAACAAACGTATTGTCTTAAAGCTCCCCCCTTTCAAAAAAAAAAAAAATAAATAAATAAATAAATAAAAAAAACAATATCCGTTTTAACTGCGAGCGGGCGAGCGGCAAATAATATATTTCAGCGGTCAAGTGTAAGTACACGTACACACGAGAATACACGGTTATTACACGCGCCCCGAGTGTCGTTTTCAGCCTTTTTTATTATTATTATTATTATAACTATTTTTTTTTTTTTTTAACAAGCAAACCGTACGCTAGAGTAAATTTCACCGGAGTGTGTATAATTGAATTTACGATACGATGTGCGCGTAGTAATATGTACACGTACGTATCGGGCGCGTGACATTAAAGTGAACGATTGATATATAATAGAAGCGATTTTCCTTTTTTTCGCCCTATTTGGCGTTTGCGAAAGAGCGGAAACGAAAAAAAAAAAAATTACATATATATATATATATATATATATATGGAGGAAAAAAAGAGAAAAAAATACGGCAACACAGTGTGAGTGAGAGGGCGAGAAACAGGTAACGATTTCGGGGTTTTCGCGAATTCCGTTAACTGCAAAACGCGCTCGCACGCACGACCGCCGCCGCCGCCGTCGCTCTGCAGCCGTGCTGGGGATCACACGCGGAACAAATGGCGTCCGGACTGGCTTTAAGATAAATCGTTGAAGCATTGGCGAGCACGTTTAATGTTGCAGGATGCGGTTACGACTGCGTAGGGTTTTCCCAAGGGGTGTGTGCGTGTGCGCTGGCGTCAGTGTGTCTGGGGTTTGACCGCGCAACAAGCATACAGATCACGTGTCCTCCGCCCCTCCCCCCGCCACCTGATCGTGTCCACCGTGTACGCCAAACTTTGACCACCGCGGTATACGATATACGTGCTTATATATACATGTATATATATACAGGGTGATTTTTTAAGCGTGCTCACCCCCATTTTTGGCCGTAAAAATGCAAAATTTGGAATTTTATTTTCCGATTTGTTCAAATTGCTACAAAAACAATATTTTTCATAACTCATTTTTTTCATGTCACCTTAAGGTTGTCCCGTGGAGATACAAACTTTCTTTTTTCAAATGGCTACCCCCTATTTTAATTACGGAATTATATTCGGGTTATTTTTCTGTAAATTTTGATGTATTGAATTTACAATTTGAACGAGTAGTTTTTGAATTGTTCAAATTTAAATATAAAGGAAAATTGTCACTTGGGCACATATTTAAATTTATTCTTAATAGGTAAACGAGATTAGACGACCTGACTAATTAATATTTTGTAAATGTAAAATTTAATTTCGAACACA
>JAIPRM010003957.1:0-24378 GCA_025469315.1 Stegophylla sp. TES_Ste_2020 | reverse complement strand
TTGCACAGATAACATTATATTGTTATCTGGATCTGATAGTTTATTAAATATTTAGGTCCAATTCAATCTTAAAATTACTGATTTAAAAATAGACACATGTAAGTGTTTATTTATTGTTGAGTGTAAAAACGACACAAGTCATTGACTAAAGACGTTTTTGCTCTCAACCATATCTTTTGATAGAAATTTTATAGGTAAAAACGATATGACTGAAGTCGTTTTTCCACTCAACACATAAAAACAGATGACTAGCATGTGTTTTTGCTAATATCTAAATTTCACAAAAAATGTGACTCGTGTCGTTTTTGCAATCATCGATTCAATTATTTATTTTTACCCGCATTAAGCATTTTTAGAATGCATTTCAAAATTTCTGGAAGGGGTGATTATCACCCTACTCTTGAATCCGTGCCTGCTCACAAAAAACAAAAATATTTCCAATATTTTATATTTATAAAAGTTGTCAAATTAGGTTTAAAATATTTTTGTCTATTCTACTCTGTTGTTGGTAATGAGTGAAAATATCAAGTTTCTAGTATATTAGTTTTGAAATTATAACTAATAACTAAATAACTAAAATCAATTTAATAAAACAGCGTATTTTACCGTTTTAACCCAATTTTCATTTTTTTGTTTTAGAATAGATTTTGAAAATTTCGAAAAATGACCTCTGTAATTCAACAAATTTCCGAGTAGATAAAGTGTGTACGAAAAAAAGGCATATTTCGTTCCTTGATATTTTTCTCTTCTCGGGTAGAATACTCTTGTGGTCGTATTGAATTTTAAAGAAATGATGAATCATTTCTTCAATAAGACAATTTTGAGCGAAACTTTAGTTTATTCAAGACAATTTTACTTAAAAATTATAGAGTTTATTATGAAAACAAAAAAAATGTATAAATTTTTACTCGGCCAGTGTTATACTTCACTATTAACTGAGAAAATTTTTTTTTTTTTTAATTTCTTGCACCAAAATATTTCTCATATTATTTATTATTAAAATTTTCATTAAGTTTAGATTAAAAAAAAATGGTTTACGAGTCTTTTTAGCCAAATATAGAGAAAATTCTTGAGAATTTTGGGAAATGACCTCTTTAAAGTACCATCTAAAAGCGAATCTGGATTCAAAAAATTGCTGGTTGAAACTTTTGGACGAATATTTTTGTACAAAAACGTTTACACGTAAGAAAATGAATAAAAAAATAAAAATTATTGCAAAAACACTAACTTCTTTGCTTCACGCATAATCTAAAATAAATAATCAAATAATTGTTGTAAAACCACTAGCTCCTAGGTTCTACTCAAAATCTAATTGTCCCTGAAAAAGAAAACAAAGGGCTATCTTAGATTGGATATATATACGTTTTAATGTCGAAGTTATTATATTATTATATTATATTTATTTATTTATAAACGGGTAAGTTAAATTAAGTACCCTTTATAACATTTAAACATTTAAACAGTGGTACAGTAATAATGATGGAAAATTAAATTAAGAACACAATCTGATACTGAAATTACAATAAGAATAAAACTAATTAATATTAATACTTAATATGCTACATGACGTGACTTTAAAACAATAAAAATTAAACAGTTACATGAAAAAATAATAATTAAATAATACATATATAAACATTGAGACTTGATAAAATTTACAAATTATTTATAATTTATATCCAAACTTAATGCTACATAAACATTTTGTTTAAAAACATGGCGTGACATAAAAAAGAAATCTATCTGATTAGCAATACTATTAGCCAAAGTAAGTACTCTGGGAAGGAATGATACGAAACTATAGTTAGCGGTACAAGAAGGGACAACAAATAAGTTTTGTGACCTTGTACCATGATTTCTTAAGTTAAAACCAACCAAAGAAAAAAGCTCGGAGGAATCAATGTAACCATTTAGTAAATCAAACAAGAACATCAAATCTGCAACTCTTCTTCTAATTTCGCATATAGACATCCCCAAATGGATAGACTGCAAATGATATGAGTCAAATTATATAATTATATAATAATCAACATTAGTTTAAATAATTCTATTAGATTAGGTTAAAGTTAACTTGTATCACTACTACTCACAATGCATTGTTTCAAAAGATACGTTCGAAATATTGTTAAATGTCAATATACGTTTAATCTTAAGTATTCAATTGAATGTATTTAGATTAAAAAAATGAAAGCGAGTAATGGATTATAGAGAAGATGCGATAAAATTTGGTTTATAAAATGCAATAATAATAATTGGCTTTTTGTTCTTAGGAAACTGTTTTTAGAAAACGGCTATAATTAGGTATTGTGTTATTATGATCGGATTAGTTTTCGAATAATTATAATTCAATTCGTCGAATGACAAAATTTTTCAATCATACCCGTCCAAGCGTCCTGTTCGACGCGCATCGTATGTCCGGCGTTTTTCAATTTACCAGCAGCAAATCGCACGCCTATCATCTGATTATCGTTATAAACAACCGAAATAAACGGAAATGTTTTGTTCGTTGGTTCGTCGATAATAATTGAATACACGTATTACACGTATTGTCAACAACAACGTATGGCAATTTCACACCGACTCTAAGCCGGTTATTAGCTCTGAATATCGGTTGACGATAATTGTCTGTGCGATGTACTACATGTTAGATAGTCACCATAGTGACAGTGGCGCAACCAAGTGGCGTGTTTTGGGTGTCTGGACACCCCCCTTGAACCATATTTTATGAAAATTGTATTTAATGATCATTGGAAAAAAGAAATCCTTTTAACTATATAATTACAACATCTATTAATTCAGAAATATATATAATATTTCAACATTACACTATTTTATAAAATATTTAACATTAGGTTACCAATAGGAGTTAGAACATCCATTAAAAATTATAATTGGCAATAATGAATTATGTTATTGTAGAAATCAAGAAATAAGATTTCTATTGGAAAAAGAAATATTATTGTTTAAAGTCTAATCAAATTATTGTAATCAAAGCTATCTACAATGTAGGTAGGTTAACATTTATTTTAAAGTTACCTGTAACATATTTATGCTGAAAAATCCTTTTTAATTTTTAGAGAAACTTAAAACATGCTTTAAAAATTCATACTGTCGAATATACGACGCTACGAAAAGGCAGTTAGATTTTGCTACACGAAATTTCTAATTAATGAATTCTTGTAAAAAAATCCTTTAACATTGACTATAATTTTATATTTAAAAAATTATACCTAGTAGAAATTTATAGGTGGACACCCCACCTTGAAGAAATCCTAGTTGCGCCACTGTATAGTGACGATTATTTAAACTGAAAAAAATTTGATCAATGTTGGTTAAATTCGAAAAAAAATGTCTATCTCTTTAAATTGTTTAATAATTTCCGTACTTCAACACATCGTGTTCACAGTAATCGTTAAAATAATTTAAAATAATGCTTGTTGTAATTATTCCTTTTTGTTAGGACTTTGTATTAGTCAATATATTTCAACTCTTTTAGGGATAATTTTGATTTTCACAACTGTTAGTGTTTACATGAATCTCGCCTGACGAAATCCCGCTAAAAGTGAAAAAATGTTGTTAATATTTTGTAGTTTTTTTTTTTTCAAATTCCTAAGCAACTTTTCCTTCAGACTTTACCAGGTTTAGGACTGTCCAATAATGAATTTTAATGATACTGAAAATTCATTAAATGGGCGTGTTTAAAAAGTTATTTTGGAGGTTTACATGTCTTATTTCTACAGTTCTATATTTATTTATTATCACAGTTCCGTATTATATGGTTTTTGTCATTTGTCTAATTCACTAATTTATAACTAACTATTTTACTATGTATTCACTAACTAACTATTTATTGTTTCAAACATTAAATTTCAAATTATGAGCGACATTTTATCCGGACGGGATTTTGTTCGAACACCTGTTTACATACTATTTGTATCGTATTTTTTCATTACGTGTGATGCATTTTTGGTTTTGTTAATAATTACGAAATTATAGTTTTTGAATTATTTTAAAATTAAAATTTTTTTCAACCTCAGATCTATACTACTATATATTATATTATGTATTGTTACGTCGTATACCTATCGGTTCTTTTTTGCTTTTGTTGTTGTTTAACTACATTGTGCTGTTCGTGTTTCGTTCCAGTGGTAAATCTCTGATTTCATTTTGCCGTCCTCGGCAGACTGAATGGCGGCGTTACGCTGGTGACAACAATACGAGAACGCGATTGCTTCCGAGTAAGTCATAGCCTCCGGTCTTGTCGCTTCGTCTCGACTATCGTTACACGAAAAAAAAAATAATAATAATAATAAAACGATAAAAACAAATAAAGAAAAAAAAATAAGAAAGAAAAATCGCTTGCGTGCACAGTCCCAGACATGTCGGAGACAACCGGATACTTTTATTATTATTATTATTATTATTATTATTATTCGTTGAAAAAATCAAACGTTAAATATACACGCGTGGACGGGCATACACGATGTACAGCGTGATACAAAGATTATGTTATCAGTAGAGACCGGATTTATATGCGTTTTACATTGTAAAATATGAATGCGAATATGCACTAAAAAAAGTCAAAATATGCAGGAAAACATGCAAAATAAAATTTCAATTTTTATTTAATTTTCTATTTGATTCAATTTTGCAGTGATAATTATTTATCAATTTTATTCAAATTTTCATAAACAAAAGGTAAGATGTATAATATAGCAAATGTGCAATACAAAAATGTAATTTTATTAAATTGTAATTCAATTTTTAATCATTGAAACGTTGTAAAAATATTTTATTTAAACTAAATCGTAGATAAATTGATGATATAAATAGGAAAAAAGTACAAAAAAATTAATGCAGTATGTTAATTTGAAAAACAATTTTTTACTCGACATCTTTTTGGATCGTTAGGTGTAAATTTGTACGGTTTTTTGTTAAAATGTGCGAAAATATGCAGTATAATATTTAGGGAACTAAATAATCAACAAATTGAGTTAAAAATTAAAATTTAAATAAAGTTTATTGATTATTTACTGAACTATAAAACAATTTGAATTTTTTTTTCTACAATATTTTTGGGGAAGTTTTAGAGATGAACTTTTGAAGATAGTCAAATGGGGACTCATAATTTTTTTTGTAAAAAAATTACATTTACATATATTTTTTAATAAATGTCAATTGTTAAAAATCATAAATTCGCACAAACTTTGTATTTAAAAGAAATGGCTTATAAATTGATGGGGTAATAAGGACTGGGAGCCTCCTAGGCTGGGCTGGACCAAGGGAGAGCTGAACCAAATAGAGGGCTTTAGTTACCTGTTAAAGCCAAGAAATGACTTCTTTTTTTATATCAAATGTGAATTTGAACCTTCAATGTGTTTTTACCCAAGGCTACTGTCTTTGTTAATTCGACCATGCCTTTACTCGCCAAAAGTTCTGTTCAGTATCTTTTTAAATCATACATTTTTATACATGGTAATTTGTTTAAATATTTGAGTAAAAATAGTTAAATATGTAGTTAACTAGATTTTCATTGAATCGATTTTAGTAGTTTTTTTGTTGCTTCAAAAACTAAAACAACTTAAAATGAAGTTTCATCCCCTCCCCTATATGAAATATCAAAAGTAGGGTAAACACGAACAGGAAAAAAAAATTTCAAAAAAATTCACCATGTTTGGGATAAATATATTATGTTGTAAATCGTTATTGTATTTGTATGTAAGTCGTTATTTAATACAATTTGTAATTATTTATGGTTAATAATATGAGCTTAAAGTATAACACAGCCTAACTCATATGTCTAAAGACACTTAAAAATCTCAAAAATTTTTGTTTTTTATTTTTTTAATCAAAGTTAAGATTTCTATGAAATTGATCTTTTTCAAATAAAATAGCAATTTTCATTCAAACCTTTGTATCACATAACATTTTAATTTCTCCAAAAAGTTTTTCAACGTGTTTTTATATCTGCATAAAGTATACTTGTAGAAATCACCTATATTAATGAACATTTGATAAGCGGGTAAAGTCAGAATTTGTCCGAATCTGATTATTACTACGTTAAATAACGATTTTTTTTCAATTCAGGACCTCCTGAAAACATTAAATTCTCAATTCGGTAGACATTTTTTTCATCCATTCACTCTCCTCCCCCCTCCCACCCGGTTTTTCTCTAATTAGTTGTAGAATATAATCCTAAAACGGTGACTTAGTTGTGTGAAGTCTGCTCTGCTTTATGATATATTTTATACAGTATAAAAAACTGTCGTAACATAAATGAAATTCCGGATCACCCTGTATATAATTATTATGGATAGGTAACTGCGTTACGCACACGCAAACGGCACACACGCCCCAGCGATACACAGCACTGCACACGCACACACGCATTATTATTATTATTCACGACTGAAATCGATATCCTACACCGAAGATACCCGTGAAGTGGCACACAGTTGTGTGTACACTAATACTACTCGCCATTCACCTTTGTTGCGTATTTTTTTTTTTATTTTTTCCACCGACCGACTGGAGCGGCTAGGTTTATCGTGCATACTTGTTTTTTTGATTCTGAACGAAGTGAAGAGACTAGTGTTTTTACAATGATGTTTATTTTTTTTTTTCCGTGTACAAATTTTTGTATAGAAATACTTGTCCAAAAGTTTCGATCAATAACTTTTTGAAACCTGATTCGTCTCTAAATTGTACTTTAAAGAGGTCGTTTTTTGAATTTCTCAATTCTTTAATTTTTTTTGGAAAAAACTACCCAAAATTTGACAAAAACGATTCGGAAACCATCATTTTTTGATCCGAACTATATGTAAATTTAAACATAGATAGAAAATCGTATAATAAAGATTTTGGCGCAAGAAAAATTTGGACATTTTTTTCCTCATTTATTTTTTATATTATTAACTTCCTTCGTTCAGAATCGTTTCATTGAAGAAATGATTTATCGTTTCTTTAAAATTCAATACACCCGTCAAGAGAATCCCACCCGTCGTGCGAAGTACACTCATCGTACGAAGTATGTCCAGCTTTTTTATTTCTATTTTTATTATTTTTTTTGTTTTTCACTGCGTAGCGTAGTAATTTTATTTTTACCTGTGGTCAAAAGTGTCATGAAATATTTTACGGACTTAAATTTCATAATATAATATACGTATTTCTGTTATTTTTCTCTAGGCCACGAAATACAAAATCGTTCGAACGGATTGACTGTACCTACTTGTATCCCAACCAGCTCGTGAGTCAAATTATTGTGATCGAATTACAAACCAAATCCTACAATGATGGGAAAAATGAATCCATACGGTGACAGTCAATGCGCGTGGTTCGGTGTGAAGTCATGTATGTTTTGAACCGACCAATAACCGTTAAAAACTAAAAATCTCGACTGTGCGTGTTGACACGATTCATATAACTTTATATAGCTTATAATATACGTATATATAATATTCTTGCGGCCATTTGACTCGTGAGGCGTAACACTAATTAAAATAATTAAAATAGGTAGCTGAATTTCTAACGAAAAATAACGAGCATTTATATTATACAAATTTAGTAAAGTTTAAATTATTTAGATTTTTTTTTGCACAATACAATTATTATTCATAAATAAATTTGTAAGTTGTATGAAATTATTGAAATCATTATCATATACTGCTCTCCTAAGCCCAATTGGGCATTATAAGCTAAAAATTGAAAAATGAGTTTTTTATACTGAAATTTTAAGGCCATTTTTTTTGTGCTCAGTCAAATCGTCGTATATGCCATTAATTCAATGATAAACATGGAAACGTACATAACGGTTTTTCAAAAAGTATTGAGTTTGTTAAGCTAAAAAGCAGTATCCACTATGTGCTTTGCAAAAAGGCAGTATGTGATCGCAATTTACTATTTTTTTGCTTAGTATTCGTTCTCATACGTATTTTTCGCTAAGGAAAGACACATATTTTTCAGCCATAAGTGGCATATTATCTTTATATCGTAAGGCACATACATATAAGATACGGTCTTTTTGCTTAGTAAAATGACATCTATTTGAATAATATTCACTTAAGTCAGTTCCTGACATTTTAGAGGTATAAAATGTATTTTTTCTGATTCTGCATTAAAAACTAAGCAAATTTCATTTTTTTTTTTTATTAGCTTAATTTATCAACAACATAAAAACCTAATAACAATTAAGAAAAAGCCATTTTTCTGAAACCTATGACATTGTTTATACTGCCTTAGGATTAGGAGGGCGAAATACGTGTATATTACTCTGGAAACAGTGGAAACACCAAGAATTTTATTCATGTACATCAGTATACTCAAGAGACGGTATATTCAATATGACCCAGTGGTTAAAGTGAGAAAAACTAGGAGGGGGGTCTATAGTTTCTAAAAAATGAGAAGCGTTCCCGAGTCACACCGAATTGCCCATTTGCCATCACTCAAAGGCTAAAAATTATATTGATAAATATAAGCAAATTGTAAATATACTTACTTGGACAATAGTCTATAGTCCCCTATTAGTCCCCCTTAACCTAATCCTATGTTTATTTGAACTAAATAAATTAACATTAAAAAGAACTGCCATATTTCTAAAAACTATAAAATAAACTCAAAAACAAGCATAACACTGTAATCAAATAAAAAAACAATTCTTTAATATTGTTCGAATATTTTAGTATGTCCTAAAAAATATTATTCATCAGCTTACAAAGCATATTTCATATCGGAAATAACAAAATCCAAAACTATAACGGCAAAAAGTAAAGTATAGATAAGAAAGCCAGACATACTTCGCACTGCCGATATTTTTCGCTCTACAGGTTAGATACTCTTGGTGGATGTGTTGAAAATGACGACTATTGTTATTCTTTATATTAACTTCCTTCGTTCAAAATCGTCTTATTGAAGAAATGATTTACTGTTTCTATAAAATTCTACACGCCCATCAAGGGTATCTGACCCAAAGAGCGAAGAATACCCGTGGTACAATGCGTGTTCGATTTTCTTATCTATACATTACTTTACTTTTTTGTAATAATTTCGAAATTTTGACCATTCAAATAAATTTATATTATTAACGCTTTCTTTAGTAATCAAAATTAAAGTGTCCCCCCGGAATTTTGGAATTTGACTTAAAGGGGACGCTTGATTGTATTCCAAATAAGATGGGGGACTCTGTCCCCCCTAACTTTAACCACTAATATGAACTCGACACTTCGTGTGATCATCGATGTTGCGCGGTTAGTACGAAAAACGCAATTTTGTGGGTACTAATGGGACTTCAGAACTCCTCGACTCAAAATTAATAATCTCAAAAAAGTATCAACAACAATATTTCTATATTATTTTCCAATTATTGCTGTTGTCCAAAGTCGTTTTATTCTAAATTTGTAGAATGGTTGACAGTAATAATAATAATAATAACCGAAACAAAAATTATCAACGACATTATAAATAGGGAATATTGGTTACGTGTTAAATTATTATTATTATTATTATTATTATTATTAGAATGTATTTTTGACACGATGTGTCTTCTCTAATTCGTGATTAGTATAAACAAATATACTATTGAACAACAACAAATATCTATGAAAAATTTAACAAAAATAAATAAATTATAATACCTATTTTTGATCATTAAAATCCTTGTCTAATTTTTAGAAGAAGCTGAGACGATATTTATTTTTGGAGATGATTGTGAGATGATACCGATTTTATTATCACATCTTTCGTTGTGCCAGAAACGTGATACCTTTAAGGTCGCATAAATCACGTTCGAATAATGCGTAAAATCGTAAATAAGTACCATGAATGTATTAATTTAATTATTAGAATATTCTATAGTAATTATCGCTTACCCATTTTTAAAATTTACTTAAAAATAACGATTATTAAACGTTAGAATTTTAACTTGACTGACAATCAATTATGACGTTAAAAAAATCATTTTTAGAGGTGGAGATAAAAAAAAAAAAGTATGTCGAAAATTCAACACCTCTATTTATCCATCCATAAAAGATATTATCAACTGTCGTTCATTTCATTCGATTTAACACTTTGTTGTTATTGTTAATCGTCAGTCACAAATTATCAAGTGTTCCGTGAAGATTAAAATCTCTCCCAAAGGAGATTTCCAAAGTACTTTTTGGGATTAGGAATGAAATGTGTTAGGACCGTATCCACTCATGATTTTTCTTAATTAGATATTTTAAAGTTTGTCAAAAACGAAATTTCATAATATTATCTCAGAAACAAAAATTTAACCATTACTGACGTGGTCAATGTATTATACTTGATTTATTTCCAAAAAACTCCCATTTCGAAATAATATTTTAATAATCATTAACACTACCAAAGTGTAGTTATCTATGAAATATAATAATTATTATTGATAATGAAATTATTACAGAAATGTTAACAGTAATACTTGAAAATCAATTTGAAATTACCAAATGGACTTGTTCATGATACCCTCCTTTCTTTTGCAAATAATACTTGCAGTTTTATTGCGTGTGCGTTATACGTTTTACATGTAATTATGTAATAATACAGGTTGGTTGTTTGAGTAATAAACCAAAATGCCACAATTCGTTATTACGCCGAAATATATTCACCAGCTTTATTATTCTTTTGGAATTCTAAAATCAGTTACTAGTTCGATCCAAAACAGAGCAATTACTATTTAATCGTTTTCTTTATTACAACGTTATACAAGCCGAATCGCGTGAACTATTGTAATTCTCTGCCCTACGCGTTTATATGTATATTATAGTACTACAGAAACGTACGACATTATGACTTAAAAATTACTATTTTCGAATAAATAAATGAAGATTCTTATTCCTAGCAAAATAACTACATAATCAATACAATTCACATTATCTAAAACCATATGTCTTGTAAGTTTTCATAAAATAATATTACCCTTTGATGGTTATTACTAGGGCCCGGATTTAAATGCCCTAAAAACCATCGAAAAATGCTCTAAAAACAGCCAAAAATGCCCTTAAAAAATGCAATTAACCATAAAAATGGCCTTAAAAAATTCATTTTATCATTAAAATACTCTTAAAAATGTCCTTTATGTTTTTATATTTTAATTTGTTTTCTTATTCGCCATCAGCCAAATCTAGGCATCCATAAGTAAATATAAAATATAGACGTCATCGCAATTATAGAAATATTTCTAGATATTTTTAAGGAAAAACCCAAAAGACATGTTAGACATGAATAATATTTTGAATTAGTTAAATTTAAATTATTGATTCGTATTATGTACAGATACTATATAGGTACCTACATTATAAAAATTGTAAGTATATTGTTGAAATATACCTTTAAATGAATAAAATGACCGAAAAATGCAAAGGATGCTCTAAAAATGAAAAAACATCGAAAAATGCAAAATAAAAGTTTCACTTTTGAGTTCTCTGTTACATGAAACAAATTATGTACTTGGAAACCATTGCCTAAGATCACCAAAATAAATATGCATTTTGCATAGGAATCCGGGCCCTAGTTGTTACTTATAAGCATATGAAGTGTACAATATAAATATTGTATTATGTATTATTAATTGTGACTTAAATACTTTATAATGTAATTTCCTGCATTTTACCTAAATATTCATTTTATTGCATAGATTTGAGTACCAAAATCCAAGAAAATGTATATTGTAGTAATATAAGTTTACAGTCTTTGATATAAAGTTAATTTAGATTATAAAATTAAATTTGTTTTTTCTTTTATACATTTGACTATATTTCCGAATACACAAATTTCATTCAGTCCATTTATAGACCTGAAACTTCATCTATTTGTTACTATTTGAGACCATTTTAGGAAATTGTCTGAAGTCTTTCCAAGCATGCGGGACAGCTTACGAAAATTTATGCAAAATACTTCATAATGACTAGGTGTAGACTGAAGAATTGCACGAATTCAAAACAAGAGGTCTAAAGTATAAAAATTATGGTGCAACAAACTTGTAATGTTCACCAAATATAAAAAACCATCTTCAACAGCTGACTTGACAGAATCAGTAAAATTAAACTAATATCTCTATATTATATAATCAAATATTTATCTAGATAAGACAACAGATAGTTCACTATATATTTATATAAATAAGCTAATAGATAACAATTTAAATACTTATCTAGATAATAGATAAATTATAATTCCATTTCTCTAGATAAAAATAGATAACTTTAAAAAGTTTACACAATGTAAAACATGCATTTGTAAAATGGCAATTTTACTATGAATAAAATTAATATAAATACTTGATTATGATTTATTAGCTTTAAAATACTCTATACTAATTTTTCTATTTTAGACAACTGTTTGAATCAGAATTTCACTCTAGATCAGGGGTTGTGAATTTATGCCACAGTTGGCACCTTAGCTAAATTTTAGTGACACGCTGTAAAAATTTTAATAAAAATTTTTTGTTTTAATCTGAGTGGAGCTTTTAGCTTATGATTGTACAATGAAGTTTATTTTTTTTCCCTTTTGTGAACACTTTTTTGTATAGATATACTTGTCCAAAAGTTTCAATCAGCAACTTTTTGAAACAGAATTCAGTTCTAGATGATAATTCAGAGAGGTCGTTTTATCGAAGTTCACATTTTTTCAAATGGTTCACACAGCGTAAAATGTTATTACTCGTTATTTTATTTTGATTTAATTTTTATTTAGTTACTATAGAAAATTTGATAGCAACCAGTTAATTTGTGGAATAATATGGCTACCATGGTAACGCAATAGCCAGTTAATATTTATTTTTAATTATATTTACTTTCAACGTTCGTAACCGACGTATTAAAAGCTCCGCTCAGAATCGTTTGATTAAAGAATTGTATTATCGTTTCTTTAAAATTCAATACACACACTAAGAAAATCCTACCAAAAGAATGGAGAATACCCACGGTGCAAAATATACTCGGATTTTTACACCTAAAATGTATATAAAAAAGCTCATACATTTATTTTTTTTTTTTTGGGGTACGCAAATAGTTTTAATATCTTTGATTGCAAAATTTTAGCAATATACCTAAAGAAGGTTCGCCACCTCTGCTCTAGATGGTACTTAGGAATCATTTGCCAAAATTCTGAATAGTTTTTCCAAAATTTAGAAAAGACCTCAAAATTTCACAATAACAGCTTTAAAAAAAATTCAAAAAATTATTTAAATAATTTTATCTTAGATAATCATTTTATTAAATAGATAACATAAGAAGATACTCAACACTATTTTTATGTAGATAAGATAAAGGATAAATATTTTCATTTAGATAATGCACAACACTGACTCTAAATATGTATTTTATTATGATTTATGTGAAAAAAAAGCTATAAATATTTGAAAATGCATTTTATCACTACTTGAAAAACATTTTAATATATATACATATATAGCGTATATGTGTAATCTTGTTCGATTTCCAAGAAATTTGAATACTTTTGGGCAAAATATGGAAGGTTGATAATGTCAAAAACATTTCAATATACGATTTGTTAGATCTCTTAAATGTAATAAAATTTTAATATCTTTATGTAAACATCTAACCCGAACAAATAGAGCCATTATTATCGAAAAATCTCAAAAATCCTACCACTCGCTTCGTAATTCATACGAACAAGGTCTACTGTTCCCCTCCTACTGGACTCGTAACACACACACACACATATGTGTATATATATATTTATATATACCTAATAATGTACAGGACACCACACCTCTTTCTTTCGGTTTACAAAACGTCCGAGTTTATGTTTTTGTTTTTCTCCTAATCCTCTTGTGTGCATGTGTCTGTGTGTACCTTTTTACACAAATGCGTTCAATTCACATACATACACAATACGTACACACCTAATTCGACACCAGTCAATCAAAATCGTTTTTGTACACTACATGGCGTGCACTATACGGGTCAATCCTTTCGCGCTGCTAACAATATTGTCCGTCCAAATCCGCACGCGAACTCGCGTCATCTTGTCGTGTGCACACAAAAACAGTTTGTTGTAGATCCATATCGGCTAATCCGCCGTACATGGGCACTGTGTGTTCCTGGAGAATTTAAAGGTGCTCCGTTGTAACACAACGCACTGGGCACAACTCAATGGTATACATTAGGGTGACCACACGTCCTGTTTTATACAGGATTGTTCTTTATTTTGGCTCTGCGTCCTGTTGTCCTGATAAACTTCTCTCAGGACGCTTTTTTGTCCCGTAATTTCAAGTCTGTCCCATATTAATCCCGTTTTTTGACTTACTGTTGATTTAAAATTTTTGAAATGAAATTATTGAATAAAATAATGTAAGAATCTAGAAATCTTGTGGACACCATTAAATAAATTATAATCGTAAAATGAATTTACAAGTTTTTTTTAGAAAGTAAAGTATACAATATACACGAATAAAGGATTTGAAGAAATTTTAAAAAGTATCAATTTAGTTTAATTATGTTATTTTATGTTTTTCAAAATAATATTTTCATGTGTTTAAATTTAATCTATAATAGATAGTTTAAAAAAAATTATATTTTTTCACGATTCAAAAACATAAAATATATAATATATATGTGCACGTAATAAATACTTATTTATTTAAAAATATTATGAAAAATATTTTTGTCCTGTATTTTATTTTCTTAAATATGGTTACCCTATTGTAAAATCATAAGCTTCTCGTGCTGCACTCAGAATCTAAAAATGATTATTATTCGTATAATAAATTAATATATTTTATTAATTTCAATTAAATTCGTCTAGATAACGGATTATTTTATTTATCTGTGTTTTTTAAACGGTCAAAGCCCGTTTACAAGTTATGAGAAGTACGTCTGGTACTTTGAATACATTTAGTAGATTTATAAATTTACAATTAATTAATTAACTTAAAACTAATCTATATGACGTACAGTATATACAGTTATAAGAATGCGATAATAAGAGAGCTGACTATAAAATATTATAAGAAAAGCAATTTAAAAAATATATAGATTATAGGTAATATAAGGTTAGGTATGTGACATTAAACATAATATGTTGCCGCCATTCACAATTGTCATTCGTAATAAGTCCATTCTAGTTCCACAAAAAAATTACTTTAAAAAAAAAATATATAGATTTTTAGTAGAGTTAAACTAGCAAATTAATGTTATACAGTAAATTAAACACCATATAAAGTTTACACATAAGTTAAAACTTACATTTAAAAAAAAAAACTATAGGTATTTGAAAAATAATAAAACTTTAAATGGCTCTCCTGGACATTTTGGTGTTTGTGACATATCACATTTGGCCTTTAAGCCATCGATATACTAATAATATTAGAATTTAAATAAAAATTAATGATAACTTAAAACTAATTCAAGATAATCATTTGATAATAATTTGCACAAGAGTCATCCAGATGAGATATTTAATATAAACGAGTAATTTTTCATCTAGACGAAATCTCAACAACACTGGTTGTAATCGAAGTGTTTTTCACGAACATTATGTACGTAAGCACACGACGTATTATAAACCCGCGATTTCTCACGGCAATAACGTCGTCGTAGGGTGTTCCGTGTCGATGATATTGTTATAAGAACTAACCTGCAGACACGGTTTAACTTCGGTCCGCGTAATTTATTGTCGTCCGCCGGAGCGGCACTTTATACTCTGTGACGGACGCGGAAACCGACGAAGAAGAAACGGATGCAAATTAGCGCGAAAAAAATTTACCTACACGTATCTATGGCTAATTTGTGTTTAGATTAATGATCCGTTAGAGTGAAAATGACAAAAAAAAAAAAAATGCCACTTGCTGATTCTACGCGAAGAGGAAAAAAAATCGGATGTGGTAAATCAATAGGTCACGGTCCTCGTTGTGTTATAAAATTGTGATATTAATTTCATTATAAACATCGTAAACATCGCGTGAGTATGAAGAAGAGAAAATTCGTGAAAAAAAAAAAAAAAAAAAACGTCTACTGATTAGAAGCGATACGGTAAACAATCATTATTTCCACGAAATATAATGCATTTTGCATATTATTTGTATTAATTTTATGCGAGTTTTATTGTTTGTAATTTTCTGTTTTTATTTATTTATTATTATCATTATTATTATTACTTTTTATTACGATAAATAATTTAATATAACGTTTAAACACTTTAACTGCGTTAAGCTTACAAAACAAATGCATTTAATCTCGTTATTGCGAAATTAATATTCTTAAAACCATATGTATTATTATTATTACTATATATTTTTATTTAGTTTTTAATTAAATACTTTTCGTAGGAAAACGAGCGCGCGCGTGTGCGATATCTTATAGAAAAGAATAATAATTATTTAAAAAAAAAAAAAAAAAACCCGTTGAGATTTGATTAAAAATATGCGTTTGAAAGGGATCTTTTGTTGATTGTGAGGAACGCGATAAAAAATTATGACACTTTACAAAAACGTCTGGAGAAATGTTGCGATATTTTTCATAAACTGCGCTCTGAATTTCGAATACGACTGTATAATTCATGACGAATGGGTCTGCGATTTTAATATTCTAGAAAATCGTAAAAAATTCTCTGAAAAATACATGCGAAAATGACTTAAGAGTCATGAAAAATTCATAATGCGTGAAAAATGCATTATTATTACAATTTATATCGTGTTACCAAACATATTATATAATATTTGATTTGTTTAACATAATAATAATAATAAAAAAAAAAGCCGGACATACTTCGCACAATGGGGGTGTTCTTCACTCGACGGGTGGGATTCTCTTGACGGGTGTATTGAATTTTAAAGAAACGATAAATCATGTCTTCAATAAAACGATTCTGAACGAGGGAAGTTAATAATATAAAAAATAAATATGAAAAAACAATTTTAGAAAAATGTCCAAAATTTTTTTTCACATTTTCAAAACTTTCTTATACGATTTTTTATCTATGTTTAAATTTTCATATAGTTCGGATCAAAAAATGATGGTTTCTGAGTCTTTTTTGTCAAATTTTGAGTAGTTTTTTCCAAAAAAAAAAAAAATTGAAAAATTGAGAATTTCAAAAAATGACTTCTCTATAGTATAATCTAGAGGCAAATCCGGTTTCAAAAAGTTACTGATCGAAACTTTTGGGCAAGTGTTTCCATTCAAAATGTTGTACACACAGAAAAAAAAAAGAAAAAGAAAAGAAAAGAAATAAATAAACATCATTGTAAAAACACTAGCTTCTTCACTTCGTTCGGAATCTAAAACTTGTGTTTGTTTCAATACTTACGTTTGATTTTATTTCATTAAAACAAAATTGGTAGAATAATATACTTTTTTAGTATTCTTTTATACCATCGTACTCTAAAATTCGGGATTATGATGTAACTGTTCATATAGATGAAACGCGAGAAATGGTCTCAAAACTTTAAAAAATAAAAACTACGTTAAAATGACCATGTACCATTTGATACACATTTTCGGCTTATTGAAACACTTGGTCTTGAAACACCTGGGAATTAAATTAACATTATAAAAAGGTGAAATTTTTTTCTTTTTTTAATTATAATAATTTCAAATACGCGTTCCCGTCATTATAACCGCGTTTATATGCTTTTATTTTATAATCTCTTGTAATTGTCAAGACTGGGCACTAATATATGTTAAAATGTTAAGATATTTTTGATTGAGTTACTCAACGAGTTGCATTTGTTTTCAAAATATTCACTAATTTATGAGTTATTCTTTTTTTGTAGTCACGTAAATTTAATTTTGATACAACTTCAAATCGTAAATATTAGGTATTTATAAATAAAGTCGAAGTGTCAGAATCAAAATATTTGTTCGCTATTTAATCATAATACGAAGTATTACGTATATAGTACTGTATGAAGTAATTAGGTTTATGAATGTATGTTGATTTTAGCTGATTTTATACATAGCGTAGGTATTTGAGTTTCGGCTTTTTGTAGAATACCTAGTGAATTTCCCTACTCAGTTTTGACATTTTATAAAATGCCGGATTTAGTATTTTGCCAGTAATATATATGAAATACTTTTGTTAAAAGTTTGTATCATGTTTTGATATGAAAAGTAAGAATAAAAAATAAAAATAAGAGAAAAATTACTCTTTTACTCAGTGTTATGTTATTTTTCTTTTTTAGTGTTTTTACGATGATTTTTACTTTTTTTTTTTATGTGTACACGTTTACGTATAGAAATACAAAAGCTTCAACCGGTCACTTTTTGAAACCAGATTCGCCTTTAGATGATACTTTAGAGAAGTAGTTGTCGAAATTCTCAATTGTTTTCTCAAAATTTAGGAAAAATTATCCAAAATTTGTTAAAAAAAATCTCGGAAAATATTTATTTTTTTTTAATCCAAATCTTAACAAACTTTAAACATAGACAAAAAATAATGAGAGAAATATTTTGGTGCAAGTAAAATTTAGAAAATGTGCAAAAAAAAAAAAAAAAAATGGAATTTGGTTTTATCAAATTTTATTTTTTTATTTTTTTCGTTTTCTTTATTTATTGGATAAAAGAAGTAAAGTAAGTAAAGTAAAGAAAAGTAAAGTAAAGTAAAAAGTAAAGTAAAGTAAAGTATAGACAAGAAAGCCGGACATTCTATGTCCATGGATATTCTTCTTTCCTCGGGTCAGATACTCTTGGTGGATGTGTTGAAAACGATGACTATTATTGTTTTTTTATTATTGACATACTCTTCCATATACATATATATATATATATTTAACTAGTTAAAGTACATATGAAAAAAGTATATATACTTAAAAGTGGACCTGCATTCGTTTATATTGACTTTACCAGTAAAAAAAAAAAAAAAAAAAGAAAAGAAAAAAAGAAAAACCTGACTCGATCAGCTTTGGGTCTCCGAGCATTCTTAATTCTACATTTGTAAATTATTACTACGTTAAAACCAATAATTTGATTTGCGATCGTTCGCGCACGTAAAAATTACACGCGCTTACGAAATCGTAGAGCGAAATATACCGGTAAAAATTCCACTGCTCGCAGTCTTCTCGAGTTAAATCTCCCCTAGGTTTTCGCTTGTTCCGGAACTCGCGTTCCCCCTACCCGCGCAGCAACACCTCGCGTCGTACGTACGATATTACATTATCGCGTCCACGTGTGATAATATTACTAATTTTCTAGCCCTCTCGCTCCGCTCGCCGCGTGACCTGACTGCACCCCGCTCCGGTCGGTCTAGCGCCGACCGTTGGCGTTTCCGACTTCTTCTCTGCATGGTTAACGATTACCCGCGATCGTGCATCGCGCAATATCGCAATTTCCGCCCGTAACTTCGAACAAAAAAACCAACCCAATAACACGTCACGAGACTGCGACGACGGCGGAATAAACACATAAACGTTAGACTCTGTAGTGATGTAAGTTGGCAATATTTCAATTAAAAAAATTCCATTTTAGAAATTGCAGTAGTGGAAATTTCCTAGAAGAATTTTACGATAAAAATATTTGAACAATAGTTTTTGTTTATGTAAATGTCGTTTTGATGAGACATAAAAGAATAAGAGTATAATATAAGTATAAATATATGTAAATTGGAAAGTATGAAGCTTTTTTATTAATTGTATGATTTGTTAAAAAAAAAAAATACATATAAATATTATGTTTTATTGAGTATTAGATCATATAAATTTCAGAAATTTCTTAAAACTTCCGGAAATTTCCTCAAATAAATTTCTCAAAAATTAAATTTCTGAAGTTTATCATAATATCTACGTCAGAGGGAGGGTTCTTGTAATATGAAATACGGGGGGGGAAAAAAAAAACGGCGAATTCCACCAGACACACGACCGCCACCGCCGCCGCCGTTGGTGATTTATCGTCAGGCGGCTCGAAAATGGTATTTACACCTCGAGGGGGCTTTGTGTGTGTGTGTGTGTGCACGCAAGTATAATACGTATACGTAACCCGTTCGTGCGTTGCCGTGAGTGCGAGACAAAATACACACAAAGATCATCAATTTTCACAGTCGACTCTGAAGTAGGGGTTCCTCGCGCACACACACACACACACACACACATACATATACACGTTATAACGTACACCTACACACGTGGTCGCCTGCACTCACACACACGAGTACTAACGACGTAAACGTCTAATAAATTACTCTCGGGCTCCCCCCCCCTGCTGCTGCAAAGATACCCCGAGGGCCCGGTACATATTTATATACGTATATATATAATGTGTGTTATGCGTGTTGTATGAGTACGTACGAACTATTATTCTCATAGAGCACCCGGGGACCTTGTATAAAAACGATATGAATACCGGGGAAATTAATATAAAAACATTCGTATGAAGCCTAACCTAACATGTTATCTGTGTGCGCGCGCACGCCCGGACAAGAATGTGCGACGTGACCCAGGGGCATAATCCTTTTGTATAATATAATAATAATATTAATATTAATAATAATAATAATAATAAAGACACGCGAACAACACTGGGAACCGAGTCCGAGTCTACCGGTATGCATCACACATACCCGTATACGAACGTGAATCACTCGGTAATAATAAATAATAATAATAATAATGTATAATCGATCGTGAAACCGAGAATGGCATAATATTATTACTACAAGCCGGTGGTCGACGCCACCGCTGCCGTACAACACTGGTTTTGACGAGTTATTATTTCGAACACACAATAATTATCATTATAATAATATGATGGCCGAATAAACCAGTGTAGAACGGCCAAGGGAAGTTCCTACGCCATAAGGTCGGGTAAAGAATTAGATGGTTATGTTAATTCTCGAAATGAAAAAATGAGACTTACAAAGTTCCTACACTATGGAGCAGAGGTTCCCAAACTTTTTATGGTACGACCAATTTTCGAAATTTTTTCAATTTTGACGACCCACCACAATAATCAAATGTCCGTCTTTTTTCTTTTTTTTGCTCTATTGCTTCTCGACCAACGGAAATAAAAAAGATATAGTGTAAAATATTGCATTTTGTAACTATTTAAATTTGTATCCAACAATTTTTATAACTGTAATAAAATTATTTATTTGTCTATTTTTAAAAAAATTCATAAGAGTTAATTAAAATTATATAGGTATATACGAGTAATTGAATAATTAAAAAAAAAATTGCATTGAATATGAACAAAGCCCGTTATACTTCACACCATGACAATTTTTCACTCAAAAAAAAAAAAATAAATAAATAAATAATAATGCACATAGCAAAAATTTTATTTTACAAAAATTTTTTTCATATTATTGTAAATCTATATTAAAATTTTTATAAAATTTGGATTAAAAAAAAAAAAATGTAAATTCGTTTTTATCCAATTTTAGGTAATTTTTCCAAAAAGTTGAAATAGTTTTGAGAATTTTGAATAATGACACCATTAAAATAACATCTAAAAGCAAATTCTGATTCAAAAAATTGCTAGTTGATACTTTTGGACAAGTGTTTTACAAAAAACAATTTTAAATAAACATCATTGTAAAAAACTAACTTCATCAATCCACTAAGGATCTAAAATTTAACGCAACCCGCCAAAAATTTAATCTCGACCCAATTTCGGGTCGCGACACACAGTTTGGGAACACTGCTACATAGAATACTAAAAATATTCGTGATTAACTTAGTTTTTTGCATAAAAATCGAGTATGTACTTGTTAATAATTATCATATGCTGTGTATTAGTCACTTTTAGTGATCGACGACGAATTGGAGTACAAAATATATAACATAAAAATATTCCGAAAGTATTCTTTAATACACGTTGTACAACGTCAAAAATCTGTTACTTTTTGATTTACTTAATTCGTATATTTATTAGCAAATTGAAATGCTAACCCAACTGATAATTTATAGGCACGAGCATTTTTTGATAGAATACCAACGACAAATGTGTGTAAAAGAAGTCTTCACTCGGATATTAATTCAAGTTTTTATCATTATCGTCCTCAAATTTTTAAGAATATTTTGTTTTTATTTATTTTTTTTTTTTTCTACGCTCTAGTTCTTATTATGTACTTACCCAGCATATTTAGATTTTAACGTCTGTTGTGCGTGAACTAACATATTATATTCTTTTTAATAACTTAAATTATTATAGTATATACTTTTTCCGGCCGTGTAGGAAATTACATTCACTCAAATTTCGGAATTATGTTAAAGAAATTATTTATCGTTTATAACTGCAGAAATAAGAGTACAGTATAATATGAGTGTAGTGGGATTTCGAAATAATTATAAAAATTCAACGAGTAATTTTTTAAGCAAATTTCTTCATTTAATGTATCTGCGTTAGTTCAACTAAATTACTAGGGTTCGGATTTGGATGCTCTGAAATTTTAGAAAAATTCTATATAAAAAAAATTAAACATTAAAAAAAAATCTTTCGATTCAATAAAAAATTAATGATCAAACAAAATTTTATCGTTAACTTTTACTTTTGGGCGCATTATATAATTATTGATTTATTAATTTTACACATATTGCTTCTTTTTTTTCAATTCTTATATTTTGTAGGTACTCATTAATTAATAGACAAAATATGCAATCACCCGTTTGCTGTCCGTCACATGCTCAAATTATATATATATATATATATATATATATAAAAAAGTGTGTACCTCGCTTGTCGGGGTGTTCTTCGCACGTCGGGTGGGATTCTCTTGACGGGTGTATTGAATTTTAAAGAAACGATAGATCGTTTCTTCAATAAAACGATTCTAAACGAAGAAAGTAAATAATATAAAAAATAAATGAGAAAAAAAAATGTTAGAAAAATGTCCACAATTTCTTTGTGCCAAAATCTTTCTTATATTATTTTCTATCTATGTTTAAATTTTCATATAGTTCGGATCAACAAATGATGGTTTCCAAGTCGTTTTTGTCAAATTTTGGGTAGTTTTTTCCAAAAAAAAAAAAAAATTGAAGAATTGAGAAATTCAAAAAATGACCTCTTTAGAGTACCGTCTAGAGGCAATTCCGGTTTCAAAAAGTTGCTGATTGAAACTTTTGGACAAGTATTTACATACGAAAAGTTGTACACAGAAGAAAAAAATAAACATTAATGTAAAAACACGTGCTTCTTCACTTCGTTCAGAATCTAAAATCGCTAAAACGGAAGAAGTTATTTTCAAAACTTTTTCATTTTTTATAAGATATTTTAATCTAAATTTATTGTACGCAAATTGTGACGTTTAGACGCACAAAGAAAATTCAATATTCTATTGATGTAAGAAGATCAACAAAAGTTTCATTTTTAATTCTGTGTCATATACATGAAATGATTTTTGTACTTTAGATGCATTTTATAGTTTTCGGGGAAAAATTTAATTTACTTTGAATTTATCGCACGCGCTATTTTTATTGGCCTTATATCGTAAGTTTAAGTTTATGATGGGTAGTGAGACGATGTTTTTTAGTGTTTAATCGTTATAATTCCGACCGAGGCGAAAAACGAACTCGTGGAATACGGTCGCGGCGCCGTTTCACGTGACGTGGAAAATATTTGAACCGAGTCATGCGCTGAGGACGCATTATAACGCATGTGTTTTTTTTTTTATACCGTAATGTACGATGTGACTAGGTGAAATTTCGACACGAAACGCATAGTAGTAGTAGGACATCGCGGCGTCTCCCGTTGTTCTTTTATAATCCGTCGTGCGGCGGCGGCGGCGGCGGTTGAAAAACATCTCGTTTGGAACGATGATTTATTTCCCCGTCAAAAGTACCACTAGCAGCTATATCTGTAGTTTCCAGTCAATGTCGTTTTTACATTATAATAATATAATATAAACCGTATTTAATTTTTTTTTACACCACAACGCGTTTCATTTTCGCGTGCCATCCAATCCGCGGGGCCGTGGCATATTTTATTTTGTCACTGTCCACGTGCGTTTTTAAATAACGTCTCTCGTTCACGAGTCGTCTATTGCATCTATAGATAAATATACATATTGTCTAGAAATAAAGATTAAAATATTATATACTCGATAGTAAAATTATCTAGATAAATAATAATAATAATAATAATAATAATAATTTATTCAGCTCAACTTAATTGTGATACATAAAGTTTAAGTTAACATAAAAAATAGAATGAGCTCTTTAAGCAAGCAAGCTTGTGATGAGAATGGGTTGTTTTCAGTTATAAGTTAGAACTAATAATTATTAATAAATTTTAAAACTTAGAAAACAATAAAAATAGGTACGTTTACAACAAATGAAGAATGTGATTATGATTACAGTAAAACCTCTCTATAACGGACCCTCTATTAAACGGAATTCTCCTTATATCGGAAAATGTCAATAGTCCCGGTACAAATAATATATGAAATTGACCTCTCTAAGACGGAACCTCTACAAAA
>JAIPRM010003956.1:0-24380 GCA_025469315.1 Stegophylla sp. TES_Ste_2020 | reverse complement strand
AAAAATACTTGACTACTTACTATTTCGGATATTAGTGTAATTTTAGCTAAATAACTTACAAGGAAGTGGGGGGGGGAGGGGGAAATACTTTTGAATTTGCACATGCAAAATTTTATTTTTGGCGTTTGGGGGGTTTCTGAAATAAACGATTCAATTGCGAGTCGTTTTTGTATCAGTTTTTGGATTGTTTTGGCGCAAACTATTGAGAATATAGGCCATGGGTAAAAATGAACCTTTTATGTTTTGGCGCAAACGGGCTATGTCAAATGAAGAAATGATTTTTTTTTTTTTCAGGCGTTAATTTGTTAATTTCCCTAATAAAAATCGTCCGTCTAAAAATGTCGTCAAATTATTTAAATATGATGATTTAAATCGTAGACATCGCGAAGTAACGTATTCGCATTCGGACATCGATGGCCTCTACAATAGTGTTTACACGAATTATTATTATGAAAACGGAAAACTCGAACGTTTGCGGTTATTATCAACAGCTTTACGGGGCTCATTGTAAAACGACTATTATGGTGTGAAAAAAAAAAACCAAAAAACGAAAACCTCGCGAATATTTTGTCAGCACAAAACAACAAACGATACATGTACAGGGATTAATTTTCGCTTTACCTAACCCTACGGACGGACGGGACGACGGCGTTTAATGTTTTCACCACGACGGCTTGTTATCTCTTCGTTTTCGAAGGGATCCGAGTAGCGGGGGGGGGGAAACGCGCCCCAAACAATGGCGCACAGCGATATCCCTGCGAATCTCGTTGACATCATTGACTGGTATTATATACGAACGCGTATATTATTATACAGCGTATAATAATATCGATCCGCGTGAGCGTATTAATACATTTATATGTATATATATATATATGTATATGTGTATAAACAGCAGAGTGGCGGAGTCCTGCGAGGCGGGCAATAAACGTTATATTTGGAAACTCGAGTTTATATAATAATATACGGAAAACTGTTATAAATTATGGTTTTTTTTTTTTTTTTTGTTACATAATATTATATTATAAGCGAATTGTCTGGGAAATTGTTTACATCGGGGTGGTCTCTCTATAATATATACTGTTCCATGCATAATAATAATAATAATAATATTATGTATATTGTATACGTCATAACTACCCTCTTTTTCGTGCCTTCCGGCCAGTGTGTGTACACACACACACACACACACACAAACACACACACACACACTGACAGTATCTCGTTCCCTTTAACGGATTATAGTTGTCATTTTCCAAAATCTTGTAGGCGAGGGCAGAGAAGACGCGAGAAGGGGGACGATGGGGAGACGGATGACGAGGGGGAGGGGAGTGATTGGTAGGCTTAGATAGTAATAGTGGTTGACGGCAGTGGTGGGGTGGTGAGATGACGGCGGGACGGGAGAGAAAGGGATGCCGTTGTGTGCACGATAGAGAGGAGGGGCGGGGTGGGGAAGAGAAAGAGAGAGTATTTATTTTCGCCATTCCACCCCTCGTCCACCCTTCTACGTACGTGGTCTCTATAATATACGTGCTTTCGTTAATGTCGTCGTTGTCGTCTATGATGTTGGGAGGGTAGGGGAGGGTTTGTCGTTGCCTCACTGCACGCGTCGCTATTTAAAATCACGTTATCTACGACCACGGCGAAATGACACGGAAACCGTCGGGGGGGGGGTTTGGCCTCAGAGTACGGTAAACACAAACACAAAATAACAATAATAATCCGTCGTAGGTTAGGTATACATACATCTGACAAGTACTTATTGGCATAAGCGCAACTTGGAAAACATTATTGGGGGGGGGCTAATATGTTTATTTTATTGATTTAGCCCCCAAAAAAAGTATTAACCTTATGTAATTCTCATAAATTCTTGGGGGGGGGGCTAAGAGTAGTTTTGAGGGAGCCTTAGACCCCTTAAGCCCCCTCTGCCTCTAATTGTACAAACAAATCCGAAATTTAGAAAACGAAGCTATAATTCATACTCTCAAACCAACCCTGTGTCTTTTTTTTTTTTTTGCAGTAAAATTCACTAGAAGAGCGTCCTTTAAAGCAGAATAGGCAAGAAAAAGCATAGTCCGAAAAATGTCGGGCTATGCTAAAAAAAATTCACGTTAAACTCACTTAAAGTGTGTAAAACCCATTTGAAAAACCTTTTTTTCATTTCTTCATATCTGGGTTAAATCCTTTTTCAATTTGGTTTTTTGATACCGGGGGATTTTCAGAAGTAACTACTCTGTATTCTTTTCATATAATTCAACTCTAATGTATAATGAGAAAAGAACAAAAAGAAGCACAAATGTAATTCATTTTCGTTTGTTTACGAACAGGTGAAATACATATTATATGTATTAAAATTTAATAAATCACAAAACAGTGGTTAACAGAAAACCTGACAATTATTGTATTCATTCCATTTTTAAGGTAACTTCCTAGTTGAAAATATACCAAATTATCATGGTTAAATAATAATACTAAAAAAAACATAATAATAAACAAAACAAAATTTTTTCAGAAAAAATCTGATGGAATCATCCAGTCACATATTAAAAATAAAACATGACGGATTTTTGGTTTTTTAATGGAGGGGTTTTATTGGAAAATACCCGAAAAATAGTAGAGTTTTCTCGATGAAGCCCGAGTTTTCACTTACTTTGTTTGAAAATAATTTTTGAAAATATCAACAAAAACATAACCGTAAACCCGGAAAAATTCAATATGTTACATTTATAGGAACTAGGTAAGGCTAGGAAAGTTTCTACAGAGATACCACACTATCTACCAAGAACATGGTTTATAATCCACTTGTGCCTGTCCTCTATAATAATATAGGTAAAAAGTTTATTTGCTTCCGAGTAACACGGCATAACTACTATAGAGATATCGTATTTCGCAAAGTTTGTGTTAGGTTTGTGTTATGAGATCATCGCATAAATAAAGCGAGGACAAAGTATAATCCATGGCATAAAAGCAGTTAATAAATAACAAAAAAATTCAATCGCAAAATTTTTAAATACATTTTTTTATAATAAGTAACCAAATTGAAAAAATGAACCAAATTGAACCAAATTGAACCGAATGACAAAAATTTTTGAGGGTGAGACAAAATATCTTCTTTTAGATTCTGAATGGAGTGAAGAAGGTAGTGTTTTATAATGATGATTCTTTTATTATTATTATTATTATTATTATTTTTGTTTTTTTGTAAACACTTTTCGTATGGAAATACTTGTTCAAAAGTTTCGACCAGCAACTTTTTGAATCAAAATTTCCCTATAGATGGTGCTTTTAAGAGGTAATTTTTTTTAAATCCTCAATATTTTTCTCAAAATTCGGGAGAAACTACCCAAAATTTGACAAAAAAGACTCGGCAATTATTTTTTCCAATCAAAACTCCATGGAGATTTAAATACAGATAGATAATATGAAAAATGTTTTGGTGTCAGAAAGTTTTGAAAATGCAAAAAAAAAATTAGGAAAATTTCTTTCTAACACTTTTTTTTCTGTTTTAGTTATTAGTGCGATATAAAACAGGCCGAGTTCAAAATGTTTTTTTGTTATATTACTTTATAATTTTTAAGCGAAATTGCCTTGTATCGACTAATGCTCCACGCAGAATCGTTTTATTGAAGAAATGATTTATCGTTTCTTTAACACATCCACCAAATCTCACCTGAGGAGTGAATAATACCCATGGTGCGAAGCATTTCCTGTTTTTACGCTAACACTCTCCAAACGATGACCCATAATATTACTAATTAGTTATAGATCATAATAATAACGTAAAAGTTTAATTTTCGAACGTTTGATTATATTTTTCAATGCTGATGGTGTTATTCGAACGAATTCCATCGCTGTAATATTTGATACACGAGACCCTTGTGTGCCGAATATCGTTGTAAGACGTACACTTGCGACAAAACGAAGACGACGGACTAACCCGCGCGTATATTTTGTATTCATTAAAAAGGGCGATGTAACAGCTGACGGCTATTAGTGTTGTTATTGTGCACTAAATGGCAATAATGTCGTCGTCGTCGGTGTTACAACACGACGACGTGCGTGGTGCGTTAGCGTGTAAAACGGAGAGAGAGAGAGAGAGAGAAAAAAATGAAATTAAATTAAAAGGGGAAAAACGCGCCGATGAGGGGCGTTCAAGAAAATCAAACGCTTTCCCGAGATATACGTTGTTTCGAAACAGTGGCGCAACCAAGGGGGTTGTTTTGGGTGTCTGGACACCCCCCTTAAAACATAATTTTGGAAATTTTATTCAATGAGCATAGGAAAAAAAAAATTTCTTTTAACTATACAATTATAAAATCTATAATTCAGAAACGAACACGAAACGCGCTTTAAAAATTCATATTGTTAAATATGCGACACTAAATTTTATTTATCTACAAATAATAACGTTAAAAAAAATGTTGACTCATAGAAAAGGCAGTTAAATTTCGCTACATGAAATTTATAACTAGTTTTTAATTTTAGTTTCCGTCAAATCTGGTTTGAAAAAGTTACTGATCGAAACTTTTGTACTAGTTTTGTACGGAAAAGTGTTTACAGAAAAAAAAAAAAAGATGAAATAAAAATAAACATCTTTGTAGAAACACTAGCTTCTTCACTTTGTTCAGAATCTAAAATTTACCTTACCAAGTAAATTTAACCGGTAAACATTTATGTGGTTTATATCTTCAGATAAAATGATTAATTATTGTCTGCATTATACTTTCTGGTTACTTGAAAATTTTGTCACTAGGTAAGAACGCGTTGCAGAATATTGTATTCACCTCGTTTAAAATACGAGAAAATCACAAAGCTTTAGAGTTTAGAGCGTTCAAAGTACAAACAATTTTCACGCGATAGAACAATAATTATTGTAGTACATTATTTCATATTATATTTTACACACATTTTGAATAAAATTAATGAAGAAGTACACCATTATGTTTTTTGTTCAAACTAACGCGTGTCGTCGTTGTTTCAGTTATTATTTCGAATGTGAATATTGAATTGAATCGTTTATTTCAGAAACCCCCCAAACGCCAAAAATAAAATTTTGCATGCGCAAATTCAAAAATATTTTTCCCACTTCCTTGGTAAGTTATTTAGTTAAGATTACACTAATATCTAAAAGAGTAAGTAGTCAAGTATTTTTGGTAATTTTTGAGAGTTTTAAAAAATTGTTTTAAATCCATGACACAGTTTTTATTGATTATCTCAAAAAGTGAAAAAGTTCATTTAGGGGGTTTTTAAAATAAGCGATTCAATTTATACCGTGAATAAAAGTCTAAAATATCATTGAAATCAAATATGAGTATCACTCTTATTCCAGTCTCTTTTTATTTTTAATTTAACTCCCAAGGTACGTGCGCTCTTAATTTGTCATTGAATTTCTGTTGAATTTAATGCGTACAATTGAATCACATAATAATGTAATTTGGACACTTTCTACGTATTTCGAATAATATACGTTTATCATAAAACATGTAGTTCGCATTATATAATATATTACGCGTATGTGTCATGATAAGGTATAATTTATATATACTCCCAAAGTCCCAAACTGCGTGTTCTTGAATTATTGTTATGCGTTATATTGTTATAGTTTTAAATATTTAATCGTTTTGCAATAGTTAAATAATATTAATAATAATAATCCGTGCCGAGAAGTCATGATAAGTGAATTTTATAATAATAATAATAATAATAATAATAATAATAACAACAATGAGAAACATGAAACATATTGTGGAAAATTCCAAATGGAGGTTATTCGCATTGGCAGGACATTGTAGAAATAGTTTTATACCACGTTTACGTCGTCGGTAAGTGATCTCGGTCACCTTGGTATTCGATGACACTTTCAAAGTCTGGACAGCTTATGAAACGCAAAATTTATCAATGTTGTTCAATGATTTATTGAGAATCGCGTCAATAAATTACGTTACACACTTATCATTTTCAGAGTCTAAATAATATTAATAATAACAATGTGTTCGTCGTGTACGTCTTTGATATTGAGTAAATAGTGTCTATATTTATAGAGTAACCGGATAACTGAATCGTGTTTAGAAATAATACCGTCTGTATAAACGTTTTCAAAGGAACAAAAGGTTTTGGCCGAAATCTGATCCCAAACTCTGTCTGCCCGTCCGTTATAATATGACCGTTATCCGAGAAGATTGCCAGCGTATCTGGTTATTTTTTATGCAAATTATGTAATTAGTAAAGAAACGCAGCGTGGGGAAAAATAGAGAGACGCTCATCGTTTTAGATAATCCGGACCAGATGTCTGTTTTCCTTCGTTTCCCCCTTACTTAAATTTTTCTTTAAAAATATGTTTCTTTTTGTTTTTTGTTTTTTGTTTTTTTTTTTTTTATTAAGTATATTAAGCTAGGAGGGAGACGTTTATTTAAGTATTATCGTCGAAATTACGTCCGTTTTGAAATTAGTGGATTTCGTTCTTTTCAAATCGCATAATGTTTTCAATGCGAAATAATAATAATACAAAAAAAAAAAAAAAAACGTATATTACAAAATATAATTTGTGTATTTTTTACTAACAGTAGAAAGTGTCATCGACGGGTGCCTACTTTCATTGAAATTTTTATGATATTATAACATTTATCATATATTCTTATTGTTCTATAAATATAGATTGTTTATTACCTGTAAAAATAGTAAGAAAAAAAAAAATTGTGTATTTTATAATTATTGCATCTACGCTTATTGATAACGATTATCATGCGTACAAGAAAATACAGCACAACAAACAGGGGTGGATATAGATGTCATGAACGAAAGGGGCAATTTTCGTTAAACAAGGAAAAAAAAGGTCAAATAAAATAAATATTGTATAAGTGTGAGGAGCAGAGAATAGCTTTTGATCCAAACTATTTCTACTTATTTGGGAAAAATTAGAAGTAACTGTGAGGTGATAAAAATTTAAAAAAAGATGTCATATTATGTTTTTCTCGTTTCTTATAGTAAGAAAACTATTTTTTTTTTGTGAACGAGGAGGGGAGACAATCGTCTCTATTGCTTCCCCTTCATCCCGCCGCTGAGAACAAATTAGAATAAGAGAAACGTTTGATTTGCATTCGAATGATATTGATTCGAAGCTATTGCTTTCCGTTGTACAGCGGAAAATCGACTGATAAAATCTGTGAAGACAATATAATTTTCGAAACCTGTCATTAATTATTGATTTTGTATTTCGTTTCAGTTAAAACATTTGGAAATCCCCGTAACCACTTTTCAGTCATGGATGCCGGCAGCTCGGCTTGTGTGGCTTTGGCGTTTCTGGTCAATTACAACACGTTAAAAGCCGGCTTTGTGTATGATGACAGGTAATATTTTCAGTTTTTTTTTTATATAGTTACGAGTTAACAAGGAGATCGTAAATATTGTAATTGAATAATTGACGTGAGAAAATCAAACGAGACTTGTCTGATTTAAAATAATTATTACTTGTAAATTGTGACGATTTTTGTTACATAATGAATTCGGAGAAAACAAATTGACGATCAGTTACGACGATTTCTTTGTAGGTGTTTAATATATTTCGTTATTTGGTATTTTATTAACTTTTGGGTTTTCGTAAGTGAAACGCAGAGCTGTTAGAGCTCTGCGGTCTGAGAAGGTCTGAATATTTTTGATCAAATTTGAATTATTTTTGTACATTATAGTTTTAAAAATTACAGACTACAGATTCGCAGAGATATGAGATTTTGTTTCATGTTTCATGTTAATTATTGTAATTTTATTAAAATTTTAAAACAAACTTTAAAATTAACTACTTTTTTTCTTTTACAAAACAGAATGAGGCCCTGGGAGTCTTTGTATGATTAAGGCACTAAGCAGTTGCCTGTCCGTTAACAAGTGGCGCAGTATCTTGTAGTGCTCAAAGTTTTGCGGAAGATATCTGTTTCTCCACTCCGCTACTTTAAACAGTCTAAACTTTAAATGTTTGTTTCTTTTAAACTATGTATTGGAAAAGAAAAATTTGAATATAAACATTATCTGTTGAAAAGTTCTCTTTTAGGTTATTTAATGAAAATTAGTAGTTGCATTTTGAGACACTTAAAAGCTTACAAAATTACTCGGATATAAAATAGTAAAAATAATTGTTTTCATAAAAATGCGCTGATGAAATTGCGCCAAAAAAGTTTTTTGAAAAATTTACAAGAAACAATGGACCGGAAACTTTGTGATCATAGGCGTAACTAGGTTGATGCTTAGAGGGTTGTAGCTCTTCTGTGTAATTAAATAAAATGCCTTAAAATTCATGTTTGGCAACACGTTATTATTTCTTATCGCAAATCGATTAATAACATATTATATTTATCAACAAGTCACTTCTGGATGTGAAGGCCATTAATGAATGAAATTATAATATGTAATGAGTGAAGGCTATTGATGAATTCATTATAAACACATTTTTATAGATATTAGACTCATTTAACTGAGCTTTGTTATCATTGTTTTCAACCACGGTATGATTTGCATCATTATTTTTATACCACAATTAGGTCAATTATGTAAACTATAAATTGTTTTTAAACAATTTTCGGTTTACTTAATGTATTACTTCAAATTTTAAAAGTATCTAGACATTCATTGAAAAAAAATCGGTTAATCTTACTGGTACAGTTGTAACCCCTTTTTAATTTGTTTTATTTTATTATTAACATTTTGTTCGTTTGATTCTCGCATAACCCTACCGAAAATATCTGGAGCCTCAGCCGCCGTTAACAAGAGAGAACTTAGTTACGCCTACACTCGCGGTGTTTCACCGCCCCGCAGGGCGTATTTAGTCAAAATCGAAATGGGTTCAATGGTATTCATTCGAACGAAGGGGATAGATTTTGTACTCGGATAACGCTTGAACGGAACGGCAGCTGTCATCGGTGACATCCGGCGACTGGGACGGTGAACAATATTACACCAGTGTCCGAGTCAAAATATAACGTCTTGTTTTATTGGGCAGTTAAACAAAAGGAATAAGGAGCAGAGTTCGGTGAACAACGATTTTAATACCGTCTGAAATGGCGTTTTTACGGCTTATGTGTGTACAAAAATAATATATATATATATATATATATATGTGTATGCGCGTGTACGAATTCAATTTTATTTATTACTATTTTTTTAACGACTAGGAAAAATGTAATCTCGAACCGTGCGTTTCATTCCCACCATTCTGACGGTGTGAGCTCTACGGTTCACTGGAATTTGAAGCTTAAGCAAAAATTGTCCATAAGTAAAATTAGTGTCCGTCCGGTCGATGACTTTATTTTCTAATGGATATTTTTGAAATTATTTTTATGGTTTTTTTTAAAACTTAGATTTTTATAAAAAAAAAAAAAATCCTATTTTTCATTTGCCAATAGATGTGTTGAATTTTAAGTTTTCTTAAACGGTGGCGATTAAGTATTTTCTGTGAAAATTTAGTATTATACTTGTTTTTATTTATTTTTTTTTCATTAAAATTACTGGTACTTCGGTTTTTATTTTTAACCGATAGTTTAAGACACAATTATTTAAAGTTTATTTATTAATATGAAAATATGAAAATTAGTCGACGACAAAAAGACACATTTTGTTTTTGAAACTTTTGAAAACGTAATAAATATTTTGTAATTCACATTTGCAGTAACAAACTGTTACACGTCTGAACTAAACGATAAATAATTTATAAAGAATATAATTTTTCGGTCAATACATATGTAGTTTGTATTATTGCTAGTAAAACACTCATTCTTTTCAAATAACGAAAGGAATAAAGGGATAATATTTTTTTCGAGGAAATACTGTTGAATTAAATCAATGCTTAAACACACGTCCTAATTTCAACAACTTATTATAAATATCATAGAATATGGTATAGTTTTGTGAAAATTGAATTTTTGATCTGACGGGCACTACTTGTTTCTCTCGTTTGTCGCCGTCTTTATCCGTTTTTTTTTTTTTTTTCTTCAAGAACTATATAATATGGAGATATCGTACTGATGCTAATAATAATAATAATGATGATATAACGGTCGAAGGAAAATAAAATATCTAAAGGAGATTTCCATTTTAACGAGCCATATCCTTTTCGTTGATGTCGTACAATGTAAAAAAAAAAAAAAAAAAATAGCGAGCGAGTAAAATAGAGAGGATAACTAAAAAAATATCATTTCTACGCAATGGCCGAACCCAACTTAATGAGATTCTTAACAATGCCGTACTTAAGGATACACCGACGCGTAAATTCAAAAGTGAACGTTACTTGTCAGTACTGTTGCAGTCAATAATATTTCTAACGCTAATAAACGTCGAACTAACTCTTTCAACAATCCATAGTGGATATTATATTGTTGTATTGTCTATCTAATTTTACGGCTAAAAAAATTACTCATAATTAAAAAATTTCTAGTGTGTATGTTGTTATTATACGATACACATGAATCTTAATAATTATTATAATGTTATAATTAACAATAATTATTATAACGTATAATATAATAATTAAAATGCTCACAGGATATTTAAAGATTACGTTACGTGTTTGATGTCAATTTAATTTTGTTCTAATGTGAAATTTATTAATTAATAATAATAAAAAAAAAAAAATTCAATTGAGTTCTATTTTGTGTGGAATAATGAACACAAATACCTAATTATGGTATACAATTTAAGTTGAAAAAAAATACAGAGAGAGAGAGAGAACAGAGATTTTATTTTCGAAAAACAATCTAAGTATTCCCAAGTACTAATTAACCAGATTAAGGACGTCTGAAGGATTTTTCAATGGAATGCTTATACACTATGATCGAATCAAGTTTAAAAGATCGTTTCCACCGAACGTATCATAATACGTATAGTTTATGATAATATGTGTGTGTAGTCAGCAAATTCAATCTCTGTGTTATATTTGTTTGTTTTGCTGTATACGTCAGAAACTATTGTTCAATTAAACTTTTCACATACTCCGTACTTTTACGAAAACACGCAAATGGACCGTTTTCGTAATGAGTTTGTATTTAGTGGATAATGAATTTGTTTACTAAGATGTAGTTGGAAATGTTTCACTTGTAAAATATATTCAACATAATATACGTTCGGTTATATTCTTTATAATATAAAATCTATTAAATAAATTATTGTTTTTAATGTTTCGAGCGATGAATTTAAAGTCAGACCTTAGTATAGGCTGGAGCAAAGAGCTGCATATTTACAGGAGAATTTTTCAATGATTTTTTTCATAGAATTTTTTAATAACAAGCACATTTTTTCGGCCTGGACTGCTTGGTGAAACAGAAAAAAAATTTTTTTGAACAAATATTTCCCTTTAACACTCTTTCAGGACTTAGGACAAGATATCAATTCAACTACTTGAACTTAATATAATTAATATGTGTGGTTAAAAGTATCGTGTCACTGTTTTGCCAATAAGCACTCGTGATTTCAATAATATTTTATTATAATCATTCATGAATTAATAACAATTAATGTATATTTATTTATTTTATTTTAATCGTTTCCGGTCGTATACAATGCATTTGTCATATTTTTGTCCGTCTGCGATATACTGAACTGCGCAGTTAGCATTTGTAAACCGAAATCCGTTTCCGGAACTGTTATGTCTAACACGACTACCTGTAATTATGTCCGTAATTAGTATGAACTGTTTGTGTCCGCGATTCGTATATTACCTTTTTTAGGTCGTGGTGTATGCTACTCGCATGTTTTTCAAGACTTAATCCGTTGCTAGGAAACTTTGATTTCGAAGGAGTTTGTGTGTTCACTTGCAGACGAATATATACATCTTGTAAAACTTACATTTTAGTTTGTTTCTTTCGCATAAAAGTTGACTACGAAAAGTTTACCCTGTACTCTGTAGATATTATTTAAATATGACGTATTACTTTTTTATTTTAATTTTATAACGCATTTTAAAACATAGTATAGATTTTTTTTTTTTTTATGCAAATACTTAATAGGAAAGAAATATTTTTTCAACTTATTTATTCGAAGGCCCTATTACTGAATAGATTCCTTGTTATTGTCATTGAGTTACTTATCATGTTTTATTATTTTATTTACTTATTGTGAATATATATATATATATATTTATTATAGATTGCAAATGTTATTTATTTATAAATAAAAAAAAAAATTAATTAAAAAAGAAACTTTTTATTACATTTTTAATTATTTTCTCATAATTTATATTTAGAAAAACTTCTTTCCTCGTTCACTGTAGTTGTTGGAAAAATTTTTGAATGTGCCAAATCTTCTTTTTGATAAACAACGAAAAATATGATATTTTAATATCGGGTTATTAATAAACTCGTTATTTTTCTTTCGACTATTGGGAAACGAATAAAAATGTCTCGTGAAATTACCTGAAAATTAAAATCAAAAAAAGGCAAAATGAAAATGACTTATTCAGATTCACGTGCTTTTAAAATACCTGATTTTTAGCTAAAATCTTCCAAAAAAAAAAAAAAAAAATTAAAATGCATAAACTTTCGATATACCTAGTTATTACAATATTGGAGTACGTGCACACTGTCGTCGTCGGTTTCCCCTCGTTTTCAAAAAGCATAATAATAATACTATATTCTCCCCACACCCCGTTCGCATTGATATAATATATCTTCGGCGGTTATCCGCGGAAATATCGCCATAGGTACCGGCTTGTGATACGCACAACAGCAACTCGTCAGCGATCGGAGACCGATATACAGAACTCGGTCACGCTTTTAGCCGTTTAAATCGCGCAGAAAATTAATGAACTCGTCGAACATACCGAATCGCATGTGTTTTAATTAAATAAATGTTTTTTTAATTATCTCTCTCTCTCTCTCTCTCTCTCTCTCTTTCACCTTCTGTCGATGATAATTTGTTTTAGATTGAAATCGATTTTCACCACTTTGTCCTCCCCCTCCCCCGCGTAGAAGTGTTCTTTCGTGATGGGTAACTTAGTGTTTTCTACGCCGCGTTTAACCACCGAAAGTTAGGTATTAGTTAGGTTCACGAATTAGCGTGACGACAGTCGATTAGACTGATAATAGAAACGTCTAAAGAAACACAATGTCGAATTATATAGTAATAAGCAAGAGCTCCGGAGCTCCGTTCGTTATTCGACGCGTTTGATTGCGTTTAGAACTTGGATAAATACGAATGTTCTGTTAGTAGTACACGACTAAAAACTTTGTAATATTATGTGACATAAAGGTGATTAAGATAACGAACAGTTAGATATATATATATATCATATTATATTCAAATCCGTCTCGACAGTTTTAATTAAATCATTAACTGCATAATATTGTGCAACTTTCAAAAACACCATTAATAAGTTTTCTAATGACTGCGATACTTATATTATGTATATCGCAGTTGTAAATCTAAAGCAATTTACCCACGAGAGCCTTTGAGTGTTCTGTGAAAAAAATTAGTAAAGTTTGATGTATCAGCCGGCTATCCATTGGCGCAACTAAGAAAACGTTTCTGGGGGGGATATGAGTAGTTTTGATGGGGCTAAGCCCCTCAGGTCCCCCTCTAATTGCGCCTATGCAGCTATCATAATTATATAATGCGCAAGTTGGGAAAATATTTAATTTTCTCATATAGGTTATATAGATTGATATCGAAATTTAAATAAAACAAAAAACGTAATCCGTGATAACATTCAGTAATATTCAATTTTTTCTTTTAGTCTGTGCATTAATAAGAAAAATAATTGTATTGATATTTATACATAAATTAGATATAAATCAACATTTTAGTCATTATAACTGAATATTATGCAATATAAATACACGTTTCTGTTAAATTGATTGTAAAAATTGAAAAGACATAATTATTATAATATGCTGATAATCGAATATTTCAGATTTTGGGTGGAGCGAAGAAACCAGGGGGTTTCACAATGATGTTTATTATATTTTTTTCTCTTCCTAGACACAATTTTTCGTATAGAAATACTAGTCCAAAAGTTTTGTGCAGTAAGTTTTTAGATCAGAAATCACACTCAAATTCTTGTACTTTAAACCAAATTCTCAATACTTTTTTTTAAATGTAACAGAAAACTAAAAAAAAAAAAAAAATTGATAAAAAATGGTAAAATAAACCATGACTTGAATTTTCTTAAAATCGATTTTAGTTTTTTTTTTTAACATAACTTCAAAGACAACAGAGATAGGAGCTTGAAACTTTCACCGATTACTAAAAATAGTCTTACGCATATTTTGTGAAAATTTCAAATTTCGTATAACTAATTTCGAGTCAATTATAGAACTTTGAAAATATTGGAAATATCTCGCTTGTTTTTAGTTTATATATAATTGCTGTCTTTTGGTATTAAGACCTGAAAATTGTATAAAAAACATAAGTATAACTCGTCGTGGTGCCGAAAAAAAAAAAAAATTAAGGAATCGAATACGTCCGCGATAATAACAAATACGTGGATATGACTACAAAAATTAACAATGTTTGTCTTTGTCATTGGGTTTTTGTTTGCGTACCGGGGACAGTCAAGAGGTGTACTTACGTATGTGCCGAGGCTGAAGAGCAGCCAGCAACGGTTTTTGGACTCCAAAGCACGTATGCGAGAGAAACTACCCCCCCACCCATCATTCAAAACGGATGGGGATGGGGGTGGTGCACGAGCCACAACCCTTGTACGCGTACTTGACTCTGTTATATACATAATAATATGTATCGAGTCGGATGGATAAACATCGGTACGTCGTCGCCGTATCACCCCGTCAGGGGAAAAAAGCCAATGTACGCCGTTGGCGGTCTTTTGTTTCGTCTCCAGTCTCGACGTATTTTCTTTTTCATTTTTTTTTTTCAACTCTTAAAACGAGTATAATATACTCTCGAGTGAGAAATTATTTTATCATAATCGCTTCTTCGACAATATTCACGATTCGTTTCAATTGAAGTACGTATTTATTTATTTATTTATTTATATTTATATACGGATTGAGTCCATTTACAATGATTTGTATGAATGATAACATTTTTGATAGAATACATAAAAAATATAGAACTCTATAATAATAATAATACAAAAAGTATAAAAATTTGAATAAGTAAAAGAATACAAAATAATTTTAATTACTACTACTACTATTAATAATAATAATAAAAATAAAACAATGAAGACAGTGATATGTATATAATAAGTAATATAATAAATTAAATAATAGGAAATAAACGAAAAAATAATTAAATAATATATTTTTGAGATCTGATGTATTACTACAATTCATTAAGATGTTTAGGGGTGAGTTTAATATAAATTTTGATGTATGGTTAGGAACATAGAATAAATCATTATTTCTGGTGTTTTGACTTTTGACTTTTATGTTTATTTTACTTAAGAGGATAAAATCATTTATTTCGTTATTAAGTAATTTTTTTAAAAATAAAAAATCATTTGTCATTATATCCTGAGTGTGGTGTTCTCTGAATGTTACAAATATAACAAATAAACCTGAGATATCTATTTTGAACTTTTTCTAAGTGAGAAGTATGGCATTTGCTGTGTTGTGGTGTTTATTTTTTTCTCTCTAATAATAAACAAAGCGCGACAAAGATTTCTGTTAATATTCTGTTTGCTGCATTAAACGCGTGAAATATATTTTTTTATTTATAAATTTACAATATTTTATTTCTCGCTGGGAAAATTCCAATTTGAATCGTCCCTCCCCCCTCTTCGAGTATGACCACACACTATTATTTAGACGTTTTACTAATAATTCGTTTGTGTTATATTATCGGGGCTTCGAAACGTTATGATTTTAACGTGGAACGATTCAAAAAACGATTAAAATCAATAACGGAAAACGTAAATGGTAAACAATAAACGATTTAATCGGAAAACGGATAACGTAACAGCAAACAATAAACAATCGAAACGGAAAACGGATATCGTAACACGAACGATAAACGAATAAAAAACTTTTATGTTATTTTCATATATTTGCGATTTCAAGAAACCCAACACATGAATTTTTCATAGTGTTTAAAATATAATCGGATAACGCTAAAATTTCCCATAACGATAAACTTTGAATAAATTAAATTTAAATTTAATAATAAAACTTTAAATTTAATTTTTTGATTCGGTTATTAACACCAATATAATGTGATGTGCGTTCAACCGTCGAAACGAATGTTATGCGGAAAAGTTAAAATTTCTAAACGAGAAATATTCAATCTATTTTCGTATGTATTTCAATCGTTTATAATTTGACGAAAATCTGCGCTCCGAGTCAACAAACAACAATTACGTTGAGTGACAGTCGTTGATGAACAAATTCCGGAGAATGGGTGTAAAAGTAATATCTTTTAACACAATAGCGATTACAAATGACAGAATTCCGAAATGTTTTTGCTCGTTTCTGTTGACTTAAGGAATTTGTTTGTTTTTATGGAGCGACGGGTTTGTACGCTGCGAGCTTTATAAAATACACGTCCGACTCCCGCCGAACTAAACGAAAAGGTTTTTTCATTCGGAATATGTTATTGTGTTTTCAGTGACTTCTTTTGAGTTACACGTTGTAGAAACGATACGGGACGAAAATATTTCATAACAAAAAGTTCAAAACACGAAACAAAGAACGTGAAAACTATAATATTTTATAAATCATGTGAAAAATATTAAACGGACTTTGAAAAAAGCGAATGACCGTAGAAAAGTGTATCGTACAATAATTTCCCTTCGAGTCCTGAAATCAGGTGTGTGTCCTCGTTTTACTCGGTGCCCAACTTAGAAAATATGGGCCCGGGGCAATATAATTTTAGGGGCCCTTAATATTTGTTTGATGTACTCAATTTAAAAAAAGTAAAGTAAATTAAAAGCAAGAAAGCCGGACATAGTTCGCACCACGGATATTCTTCGCTCCTCGGGTCAGATACTCTTGGTGGGTTTGTTGAATTTTAAAGAAAAGTTTTTTGAAACCTTACTATTAGTTCGCGTAACGTATATATTTTAGTGATTTCATTAAATTATTTCGTAAACGCAACGAGAACCAAGAGTGGATAGGAAAATTTTTTATTACACGAAGTTATGCGTGCACGTGAAATTAACTCCGTAAAGTTGTTTTTGCTGCGCGTACGAAAACGCCCACGCGTAATGTCTCTTATTATATTATTATAATACGAGTAAACAAAAGACCGATCAAAAATACATTTTAAAACGACCAGGAATTTCGAAGCGAAGAGATCGGGGTGGGGGGGGAAGAGGAGACTGTGTGTGTGTGTGTGTGTGTGTGTGTGTGTGTGTGTGTGGGGGGGGGGGTGAAAAAACACAACGTATCCTAAACAAACATTTCGGTCGCGGCGGACGGGGGATGAATAACGCGTTGCACGGGGGATGAAAATGGAAAATATATTCGATAACGTGTGTATACCGAAATACACCGCACGCGAGGCTTTTAAACAATTCCGGACGCGTCGTGAGCGAGTCGGGGGATGCGCCCAACCCTCTCGCCGCGCACGGCCGATGTATCTCTCGCGTGTCGCGCGTACAACCCCCGGGTCCGAGGGATGGGGTTGTACGCGCGACCCCGCGCGTGCTGCGTTTATGTGCACACACACACACACACACACACACACACGGCGCGGCGTACGAAACTTTACTGCGGTATTCCGAACACGTTGACCAGAAGCATCTGTTGCGATGAGCCCTCGCTAGTAGGGGTTGATCGCGGCGGCGGCGGCGGTGGTGGCGGTATAAAGACGACGCCGGACAAACGCGGTTACGCCACCGACCGCCCCGTCCCCCCGCGCCATCCCTCGACTATTATCGCGCGTCGCTCTATACCGCGTTAATAATTATTGTTTCTTTACCTAACCGCGGTCCGTCGTTTCGTGAAACAACCAGTGGCGTGTGTATGTGTTGGGCGATTTCTCGGCAGGTGTCCGACATTTCAACGAACCACTCACGAATAAAATAATAAAAAAATTATTATTTATTTAGCAAAAACAAAATCGAATTTACACTAAAATACGTACATATATTCGTAGCAATATGTAGGGCAAATTTTTTCGCAGCTCCCCTTTAAGCATAAGATTGTTTTTTTTGGGGGGGGAGGGTATATAAGTTTGAGTACAGTACAAAAGATAAACAAATTAATAATATAATCGCAAATTAGTAAAAACTGAAAAACAAAAACTGAGAAATTAAATAATATTTCAATTAAAAAATATAAAAATCACAAAAACTTATATAGGTACATTAAACGTACTATGACAAATCTGCATAATATGTCAAATCTAACGTTTTAAAAAAATGATTTAAATCTATGAACATTTTTGAAATAGTAAATATTATTATGTTACAATATATTAATAATATTTTTAATAAATATTAAAATGTTTACGATTATTTACTAACGTGGAAAAAAAAAAACGTTGAACTTACTTCTTTTCGAATTACTGTTTTAGGTAGGAATTGACAATAGTAATTTTACGCGTATGAAACACTGGCATGTGGTATATAGTAGACAAGTTGAAGGTTATTACTTAATTCTGATTACCGACATTTATTTTAAAAATTACCTTTTTATACTAACATTATTAAATGTAAAATTAATAGTTTTTGAACGAAATCTAAGCGCTTCTTGTTTAAACTTAATCGGTCGATCATTTCGTTGACATCAATTCCATATTTATACATTAATATTTTTTTTAAATGGCTAACTAACACTAAGCAGCTACTACTGATAGAAGTTTTTAAAGAAAAAACTAAAAGAAATGTTGACAAACTTGATTATAAATAGATTTTTAAACTTAACTTTTTTCATAATACGTAATAACTTTAGTATTTTGCATTTTGTAGTGTTACTTTAGAATAATAATAAAAATAAAAGTATTTTTTTTTTTTTTTTTTTAATTATATTAATTTTGTACAACAATAATTGATGATGCATTGATTCGTTATTTCTTTATAATTTCTAATTCCTATTATTGGTTCTTATTAATAGTTACTTATTCGAGTAAGTAAATACTCATGCAATAATTAAGTACGGCCGACGAATAAATGAATGACAAATAATAGTATTATTGAAATGTATAATAATTCTCTAATTTCTCTACGATAAACTGTAAACTAAAAATAAACTACATAAGTACACAAATATTTTCGTTGTGGACACTTTTATCAACTTAACGACCCGGTGAAATACAAACAATTTTTGGATATAAAATAAATTACAATACCGAAATATTAGGATTTTCTTCTTTTTTTTTTTTGAGTCGTGAGGGTGCGGTCCTTACACGGAGGACATAATATGGATTATTGTATATTAACTGCTGAATATCTCGCTGAAATTATTTATTTATTTATTTTTTTTTTTTTAAATTCGAGACACACCCACCGAGATCATCTCACGCGAGAAACGAAAGTGCACGGTGCGAAAGTAAACCGTTTTTTTTTTGTTTTTTTTTTTTTTTTTAATTTCACTTCAGTCGATCCGACCCCTCCTCTCTCCTTCGCTCCATCTCATCTCGTGTAACTTATTAACGTCCCCCGTTGTGCGCTCGGGCTTTCCGTTTCATATTTCGCGCCGTCTCTCGGCGCAGTTCTCTTCAAACGGATTCGGAAAATCGAATTTAGTATTTACCCGGAAACAGTCGGTTTAATGAGATATTGAACGAATCCGGTACATATATATATATATATATATATATAATATGTATACAGTGGCCGATGCGCACAAATCTTTTCTTTGTTCTTCGTAACGCGATTACTACTCACTGCTGCAATCGTGGCCGACTTGATTTCGTTTTGTGAGACGAAAAAACGACGAAATCGCATTACGCGTAAATATTTCAAATTAATTTTTCACCTTTACCGTCGGCCGAATCAAACGCGTCATCGCACTTTATTACACGACACGGATTCGTATATTGGCGTTAATAATATTGTTGCGGTGTATAATTTAACGTGATTCTCGAAACGTGACATTTAATATGTCGTTCGTTTGAAGTCGAACGGATTTATGACCAAAATTAAGGTTGCAAGAGCAGGGCCGGATTTTGGGCGGGGCCCATGGGTCCCTACAAAATTAGTGCATTCAATATTAAGCAGTAGATTTTGTTGCTAGTTTTTAAAATACGTTTTTTTCGAAAACAATTTCACTTATTACTTACCAAACGGCCAAACATGCATTTCGATATTTTGTAAGCGTCGTGCGGCTTATTAAGTACATATTATTATTATATATTTTGCTACTATTAAAAATGTATTGATAAAAGTAATTTTATTAACTGATAAAAATAATGTTCAGTTTCTATTAAAAAATGTATTTTTTTTTGTTTGTTTGTTCCTATCTGTATTATTATTATTTTTGTTATTTACAATCACGGATTATTAAAACCAAATAGTGTTACTTTATGCTTTATCATTTGTTCAAAAATACATTTTATATAATATTGCCGAGTGGCGGTGAGAGGCCAACGTCGATTATCATTGATTATTTTCAACTATAAAAGTCTGTAACGGAAAATTCAAATTTTAAATCTGTTAAAAAATTTAAAGTTTGTTAGACATAAGCAAATATCAAAAAAATGTTCTCATACTGTCGTTAATAAAGCGCCCTGGGGCCCCCACAACCCTAAATCCGGCCCTGTGTACGAGCAGTTCTTTTGAGACTTTTACTAAACAACATTTACTGACGTATAAAGTAACTGCGTGTACGTGTGTGTATTATACGGAAAAGTATATTATTATTGTCTTATACTGGTGCAAAAACGAAATTGCCTCTCGTCGTGTTTTCGAGTATAGACTCTCTTAAAACGACGAAGGGTTTGAGGGGCGATGAGGGGGCGGTATTACTGAATTTTGCACGATGACGAGGACGTAATAACACAAAAATGATGCAGAAAAAAAACAAATGAAAATATTTTCGCAAAGCCAGCACTTTGATTGTTTTGAAATTACCCCGTTATAAAAAAATAATCAATATCGTCGTTACCCTTATAATAAAAGTCATTATTCTCATCGACACTTGCGGAACTCTACCTATATTTATTTTTTATATCTACCGACAAAGTTTAATAAATATTTACCCGCCAAAAATTCGTGAGGTGAAATGTTAATATTGAAACAATCGGCGGGCGGCTAAAAGTGGTTTTTGAATTTTAAAACGATACTCAGTTATCGGATACATATTACCCGAAAAGCAGTCGCCTTACGATAAATACATTATTTTCCTCGCAACGATAAAGGGGGAATATTATTTCGATTTTTAAGAGTTCCATCAATGATCAGGTTTACACACACAATTATTGAAAATCAGAAAATACTGTTTTGACTAATAACAATATAGCTTTTAAATCGTTAATGGAACGTATTAAATCTTTTTCGTCGTTTCCCCTTAAACTTGAATGCAAATAATACGATTTCGTATTCAAATCAAACTGTATTTATATCAGTTTGGCAACGCATTTACATTGAAATTACCATACAGAACCCTTTATAATGAAAATAAAATCAATTTTTATGTAAATATTTATGTATTATACATAAAATTAATGTACACGTTTATTTTACACGAGATAATAATATTATGTACATTAAAATAGATATGAAATTTTAAACAGTTTTATATCTTTGATTAAATCGTATTATTATTATTATTATTATTATGGAAATAAATAGAGTGTATTGTGAATGATTTGATATCAATCGTTAAATTAAAAACTCAATTAAAAATAATGGGGTGTACAAAGGAAATTACAGTCAGTTTTTGAAAACTCGAATATTTTGTAAAACCTTTTCGAAAACCGTTCATACAAGCATACGAATATTTTACTGTATTTTTATTTTTATTTTTTTGGTAAACCCTGTTATAATTTTAAGTTTATAATAGGAATATTAATTAAACTCATCGTTATTAAATAAACACTTTTCATCATTATAACGTTATTATTTTCCTTCGCGATCTGATACAAAATACGAGAAGTTTTTCAATTAAGACGTTGTATTTAATTATTTTTTAAATGACAATTTGAAAAATAAATAAATGAAGATAATATTTTCATTATTAATCTCCGGAAGTTTAATGTGTTTCGCGAGTATTTTTGTATTAATTAACGCCACGAGTAACGTTTCGAGATATGAACTACTGAAAAATTGGCCACCGAATGAACGAATACAGTTTCTGATTAGTTGAACGATAAAAACTAATGATACTAATAATTATTAGTAATTACGAATCGATTATGTCTTAATACTTAATATTTTCGATATTAACGTCGATAGAAACATTGGGTTTTTTATTAAGAGATTGTGTATTTTGGAAATTTCATGAATATTTGCGTTATGCAGTGGTTCGTGTGAGAGCTAATTATCATTCGTGTGTGTAAATCCGTTCGAAATAACTTGTAAGACATCGGAGTTTGAGATGCGGAATCCAATACTAAATCCAATGTACTGATCTATTGATGCGACAAGGAATTGAATTCACTAATTTAAATAGATATATAGATAGATTTAAATAGATAGATCTACTTTTTCAAATTGTTTTACTGGAGATTTCCAAAAAATCACTTTTGTATATTTCTAAGAATCTATTTTTTATTATTCTATATTGTAGAATTTAGCGAAACAAAAAAATTAGGGCGTACGGGGTATGCATATTATATGCTTGCTTGTCATACGGGTAAGTGTTTTATTAAAGAGGCACATAGATTAAGTTCATGAAAAAAAAAAAAAAAAACGTATTTTATAAAAAAAATAATAGAATATCCTATGTATAGTCTTTTCGTGGCTTATTAATTGTGAGACATATCGGTAAATCATAAATATTGCTGTACAAAGGCTTATAATATGGAAATCCATGAATCCTGCAATATTATTGCAAGTCATATTAAAGAAGAGAGATTTTATAGCATTTTTGAATAAACATGTCTTTATAAATGTGAAAATACATTGTTATTTGACGTGATAAAAATCGATGAAAAACCTGTTATTTTTTCTGGTAAGGAATAGTAATAATAATAATAGTAATGAGTTTTTTTGAAAGATTTTTTCGGAAATTTATATTTTTTGAGACATTTTTTATCAGCCACATAACTTGTAACCCGAACGGCTCACGTCTCTTTGACAAAATCAAAAAGGTCGCAAGTCAATATTGTTTAAATTTGGCGGCACGACGAATTCAAACATCAATCATCCGGTTAGACTGAGAATAAGTCTAAATCAACGTGTTCATTATTCTGAAAAAACCGATTTTTCGTTTGATATTACCTCATACGTCATATTAAGAATTACCATAGGCATATAACTAAGTGGGAGCTAAGCCACCTCAAATCCACACATAGACCCCTAGATTTTTTGAAAATTACTTAAGGTTAGTACTTTGCAGGGGCTTAATCGATAAATAAACATTTAAGTCCCCCTCCCCAAATATTTTGTTCTAATTGTGATAACGCATAATAGTTAATAATCATACAAAATAAAAGCATTTTTTTTTCGTTCACGCAATTGTCAGAAATTTGTCGACACTCCAAGCGAGTACGACGAACTCCTTTATAACCTGTTGTAGATGTGATGTGTTTCATTATTATATCAGTTCGAGTACGCCGGCGCGGTACACAATGAGTGGTGATGTTTTTGTCTCGTATTACGTATTCAAGAGCACGCAACAATTTATTTATTGCAAAACGCTGACGCGGGTGAAAAAATCAAATAAAAACAAAATCGATTTCTTTAACGGGGGTTTATTTTTTTATTTTTATTTTTTAATAAAATTAGTGCGTACGTTCGGTAGCCATGTCGTTTTGAAATTACGTACACTCCGACGTTATTCGTGAAATTAAAATCGACCGAATAGAGGCGCTCGGAATAACAATTTCCGCCCCAATAAGGATAAATTGCTGTTGTTATCATCATCATCCGTGTCGGTTGCGCGGTATCCTGCGGACACGTCGCGCGCCGGCAAATGGACCTAATGGCGTTTCGAGGGCAACAGCTGTAGTAGCTCTCTGACCGGTGCTGTGTCGTCGTCGTCGCAGAGTCTACCGCGGGCTCACCGGGAAACGACTTTTCCGTCGACCCCCCGCACGCACCGTCATAATAGGTCACACACACACACACACACACACACACACACACACACACACACACACACACACACACACACACACACACACACACACACACACACACACACACACACACACACACACACACACACACGCACACGCAAGCGCAAGCGCAAGCGCACGATTACGCGGCGGCATGGGTCGACCTGATACAATATTTTCGAAAACTATTTTAAAGCAAAAACATAATACATACACATATTTTTTTTAAATGTACGTTTTATTCAAATATTTTTGGCTAAGGGAAAGTGTCTCACCTATTATCG
>JAIPRM010003955.1:0-24382 GCA_025469315.1 Stegophylla sp. TES_Ste_2020 | reverse complement strand
TAATAAAATAAACATAAAATATGCATTAATATGCTCAAAATCTTTTAAATATGCAAAATCATGTAAATATAGTAAAATATGCAAAAATATGCAACATAAATTTTTGTATTTCAATTGTATGGATTATAAAACAAATTTGTATCAAATCAGATTTTGAATATGCAGCTTCCTAAGAAATATGCAAATGCATAAAGTTCCGAGCCCTGGTTATTACACTATAATATATTAAATAGTAAAATAAATATATAAACAAAATGAATAAATAAAAATAAACTTAGCCTGGAGTATTATAATTGTTTTTCTTTAACGACCGGTTTCGATTTTAAAAATCATCATCAGGTTAAGAAAATTGTCATTGAAAAGAAAATGATTTAATTAAGAAATAAAATGGTCATTTTACATAGAGAATATAATAAGAGATTGTTTAAAATGAACAGAGTGTACATAGATGTGTTTAAAAGTGAATTCTATAAGTGTTTTTTACTATTATCTAAAATATATTGAAAAATTATATTATTTTTAAAATCTATTTGAACATTTAAGATGTTATTAAAATTATTTTTCTTTATTTTTTAATTTTTTTATGATGATTTTTTAAAATCGAAACTAGTCGTTATAGAAAAACAATTATAATACTCCAGGCTAAGTTTATTTTTATTTATCTATATATTTATTTTGTTATTTAATATATAGTGAAATAACTATACATTAATTTTATTTATTATTTATTTATTTTATTTTATTTCTACATGCTTATATTATTATCATAGGTTTTTTATTTTTTTTATTATTGAGTATTAATCTTAAAATATTTTAAGTTTAATTTAATATTTTATTGTGTCCTGAACGATCATTAAATTGCGGTTTTAAAAGATTATAAATGCTGGCATGTAAATTTTCGTCAGTTCATTCGGGAAGCTATCAAAAAAAAAAAACTGAAAAATAATTTTCAGGAATGATAAAATATAAAGAAAACGTTTTAAAACGAATGGTAAAACACGAAAGTCGAGAAAAACTTTTTCGGAAAAAAACAGTGCCCAAGATAGTCAAATTCGGAGAATCAAAAACGAGGAGAATATTGTACAGGAGATAAAAAATTCGGGGAAAATTATTTCACTGAGTCGTTTTTATCAGAAAATCGATTTACTTTAGCATGAAAATAAAAATAAATTATTGGAAAGGAGCATTAAATGGAATGGGAATGATATTGTAATATTTCTTGTCTGATATTTACAAGTAAGTAGTTGTTTTATAAAGGGAATAAAGTTTTTAAGGGGGTCACCGATTACAGATCTGTGGTAAAGTCACAAAACAACATCTCTAAACAAATTCTAGTCAATTTTAATGCAAATATTTATTTCATAAAAGTATAATATTATTATTTGTTATCATTTTTAGTTTTAGCTTTGGCATTTTACTTATTTCCCATCATTAGCATTTGTGCAGCACAATCAGTGGACTTTCGGGGCACACGTCTATTTGCAGTATGTCCTTGTCGTTCTGAGCTGAACCATTCGGAGTTGAATACCTTAGGGAATTGTACTTTGGGAAACACATTTACAACGGACAATATGGACAATACGGGCAATTCGGGGGATCAAACGAAATAGTAAATAGTGTAATATGGTACGTATTACGTGGCCGCTTATATTACTAGACAGCATGTAATCCACGGAAAACACGTAGTGGGCAAAGTGGGTAAGCGAGCAGATGAATCAAGTCGTTTGGGTTACGTCTCGAAAAATCCTTCGGTTAAAAGTGAAAAGTTTATACGGAATGAATTCAATTAGTCGAATAAAAATAGCAAAACTAGAAAAATATTTACATAAATTGATTTAAAAGATATGTATATGCTATATTCAAACTGTTCACATTACAGCACCAATTCGGATATTCGAATAAATATTTGTGTAATTAAAATTAATTTAAATTCAAAACATCTATTCATTACATTTTATAAATGTAAAGTTATATAGAGAGATAAGGATAAACTCATAAGTAATAATAATATAGCATATACATAAACGTAGTAATAATAAATATAAATAAGGTATTTTATTAAATTTTTAACATCCAAGGTTAACACATATATTGAGTTTTGAATTTCTCTCATACCAAAGTTAAGCGTCGAATATAAAAAAAGGCTTAACGTTTTTAATGTCCATTCATCTTGTAGTATGCAGTAAAACCTTATTTTTTGGGATGACTGTAGTTACGTCAATACGACCCATGTCACTTTTACGCGGTGAGATATGAAAATTACCTTTCAACTAATGAGACACGAGTAAAACGTTTTAAATTAATAATAATAATAAATATTAACATAAATTTGCATACGGGTTACGAGCATGTGCTATAGTTTATGGTATGAACAATGATTATGATTTCGAGAATCTGTGCTTTACGTTCCAGGTCTTATTCTCTTTTATATATATACTAACCATTCATTTTATTAGTTTAATCTCTAGAAAAAATAAAAATTGTATTTGTAAACATCCGATTTTTGATATTTTTACTTAACGGAATATATTATTTTGCTGCCTTTTTTTGTATACTTCGGAGAACAAATGAAACTCGTTATACCCGCTTACTTAGTAGTACGTTAGCGAAATTAAATCATGCAAATTTTAACGTTTTATAGTGAATAAAATATGCATATTTTCTTAATTTTAACCTTTTTTTACTGGTTATTTTTGGTGTAAAATCAAATTGCATTTAAATTTTTTGTAGTATAATACGATAAGGTTGTCAACGCCAATAAGTTGTACTGTAATAGGCAAAAGCGCTCGACGATAAGAAAAAAAAAAAAAAAATTGAAAAATGACAATGACACTCGAAGTGCCTACACAGGCATTGTTTGAATTGTTTTCTCTAAACGTAATGATATAAGTTGTCAAACAAAATATGTTTTTTACTGTGAGCACAATATACGCATAACTACTGTTGTTCGCGTCGGCTGAGTATTGTAGCGATCGATTCGATTAGATAACGCTAAATGACTTTGAAAAACTTAAAAAATGCTTCGACAATGGTATAATGTGGCCATCGTTCATATTCAGAGCACGCTCACTCGAATAATTTTTTAATTAATAAAATATAATGATGCACGCGTCTCCGCGATTACTACACAAATGAATTGGTAAAAAACGCAGTTAAAAAAAAGTAGTAGTAGTAGTAAAAACCGTATTTATGTTGCGATCGATTTGCTACTATTGAATACCAGTGAAAAATCTCTAAAAACACTTAGGATCAACAACAGTGTACAAGTTAAATATATTGTGTAGGATACTCGACCAATTATGTTGGAAAACTGTATGAAATTTCGAAATTTTTGTGATTCTTTTCAGTGGTGATACGATAACTTAATTCGACAATTATTAAGCCGGAAAATTCACGAGTATTTCTGTAGTGACTATCAAAAGTACTCAGTCGTCGAATGGTCTTATTAAAATCAGTTTCTAAATCACTATTGGAAAATAGAGGTTGAACGGAACTTGTTGACAGCAATTTAGCCGCTGTTAGTCTCGTTGATGTGAATGATTGAATTCTCGAAAAACTGTTAATAGTACTACCGAAAAACACTAATAAGCGACTTGGCAGCGATTTCCTATAGAATACAAAGTTAACATTTCATCTGTTCGTCGTCAATGTGTCGACAAGAAATTGCGTCTTAGTATGACCTCGGCAAGTATTAAATAATTTTAAATTATTTTAAATTAAATAATAACGGTATGATCTAAAAAAATTGAAGAAAAAAATTTTGCGCGAATAAGTATCACTCTGACATACATTATACCGTACTTGTATTATAAATTAATTCTTGCTTAAATGTATCACATATGTCAATATTTGTATTATTTTACAAACAATATCAAATGTTGATAAAATTATTTTTTGAGGTAAATATAAAAATTTGGGCCCTCAAGCATTTTTTTTCTAAAGTCACTGTAAACCCTAGTAACACCATTGGCACTTGGACCCTAGTAACACCAACTGATGGCCGATTTAGATTAACTGCGAGGAAACGTACGGGCCGAGAGTGGCGAATAAATTTTAAAGACAGATTGTAGTTTGATATTGTTGGATTCACGACGGCGGTAATTTTACGGTTGAATACGATTTCGGAAATGATATAAGAACTGCTGTAAGGGGTACATTAAAGATGACTACTGATCAGTAGGGTCATAAAAACCCATGTAGTGTAGAGATTTAAGCCCAAGGTGGTCGATCTTGTGCATTAAAAATTAATATGGAATTTGAGTAAAAGGTTGGATTCACGTGTATTCTCGAAGATAAATTCAATGAAGAGCAGTTGACGATCAGTGAGTGGGTAATATGCATTCGAGATATTTTATTTTAAAATTAACTGAGAATCATTTTAGTGAATCATTAATTAAAAAAACGAAAAAGGATAGGAATTTATTAATAGAAATTTTCATACCTAATATTAAGTTATAATAATTGATTTAAATAGAATTTCGAGTGTGTAGCATTTCCGACGAATTAGAAAACACAATGTGTGTCAACTAAATTATTGTGTCTTACGTGATTAGCATAACAATATTATTAACGAGTGTCAAATTGTATAACACGTCAGTGTGTCAAAAAGTTTACTGTTTTCGGCGAAAGGCGAAACAATTTCTGGTGAGAATAAATTGACGCGAGATATTATTACTTGTGCGCACGCGAGTGTTCGCAAAAACAAACATGGCACATGAAGTTTGAATTTCCGATCCGGTGGCGAAAAACTACACGATTTTCGATTTTTCTTGTTTCTCTCTCTCTCTCTCTCTCTCTCTTTCTATTTTTCAATCGGAAAACGTTATTTTTGCCTTTCTGTTTTTGTTTAATTTAAAATGTTTCCCGTCGATATATTATTTACCCGCTGAACCGTGCACGGTGAGTGCCGACACCGAGACTTTTACTTTTCGGCCAAACGCGGTATAAGAATCAGTAGTGCACGCGTGAAATATCGCGTTCGCGAGACTGTAAAATTAAAAAAAATTAAAACCAGCGTAATGCCGCTGCGCCGATGCCTTTTCGAAAATGACGTTTTCGGATTTTAGTAATTTCTTCACCTTGAAGGTGATTACCGGTGCTGAGTGTTTACGCAGATTTATCAAAAAATTTACGGCGTAGTGAGATTCGTTTGGAAAATCGACCACTACATATTTAACACAGACGTTTTCGCAGGAAAAATCACAATGACAGACCGACGGCTAATAGTGTGACACGCAAAACTATAGCAATGCTATTCAAGCATTTACGTTCTAAATCTCCGAACTGACACGGTCTTTCACATCATCTACGCACACCTTAGTACAGGGTTGGCGAACCTATGTTACGCGTGTCACAGAGTGACACAAGCACACAATTTCAATGACCTGTCAATTAAAATACAATTCGTAATTTTTAATTCGCTTTCTATGAAAAATTAGAAAAAATTATGTATTTATATTAACGTGTACATGTAATTATAGTATATAGTACATATTTATTTATTTATTTTAATTAATAACAGGGTATTTATAAGTTAAGTTTGAATTTAACAATGAATAAAATTCTATTTATATGTGTTTGATCGCTATAATTTAAGCTACTAGTGAGAAAAAAATAATTGGTCGGCAAAATTGCTATCACACATGGAGAATAAAATTGAAATTAAATTTTTTATTTGACACGCGGGTACCAAAAAGGTTTGCCATCCATTTTTTAGTACGTAGTAATAACATCACTCTCAATTACACCTTATTTCCTTATTTTGTTTAACATTTAATTTCACAGCCTTAAATTTAACTCTGAATCACCTTCAAAAGTCTCTTGTCGTCTTTTGCCAATCACCCTGAATATGCAATAATAATTACATGGTATACTATCTTGAACATTTTCATTTCGAATAAATCTAATTTTTTCTGTAATAGCAATGATTTACAATATATCTTGTATATGGTTACCTTAAATTTACTTAAATTTATATATTAAGTTACATATTAAAAACAGGAAAAGCCGTGAGAGACTAAATTCGGAAATAAGTAAATTTTATCTAGAATTATTTTATAAATTTCTTTATTAATTATAGATAAATATAAAAACAGAACTTTTTATTACCGATTACTCTTATATATCAATAATAAATGTATTTGTAATAAATAGAAAAAAAAAAAACAATGGTATGTATGTGAGTGGTCAAAAATATCTTGATCATAAAACCATATTATATTATTATTATGACATAGTTTGTTGGTATGAATCGTGGCGGGTTAATAAAAATAGTAATAAAGATATGACGGTCCAGTAGACAGTGGTTTCGATTTTATCATTATATACGGTTATATTCGTAATGCACACTGAACATTGTTGTGATCTAAAATTTCCTCGTCTAATTTTGATGGTACGCCAAATTTCATAGCTGTTGTACCGGTGTAATGGTTCGCGTAATCACTGAATACACAAAACTCTCCGACGTCCCGTCCCGTATTCTGATACAATTATAATTCCGGCGGACAGCTATTTACGCTTATTGTACACGAGTATAACACAAGAGTACAGAACAATGTCGGAAGCATGCAATATGCAAATAATCAGTGATATGACTTAATAATAGTTATAATAATAGTTATAAATATGAGTTACAAATAGTTAGTAAGAATTCGAATAGAAAGATCATACGCATTGAAGCACGTGCGTGCAGTGTACAACAATTGACATGGTGAAATAACAATAAGATTACTGAATTCCTACGACGTATTTGTAGCCACTCGGGTACAATGGGGGAAATATGTGTCCTGACGATTTCTATTTAATCGGTCATTTAAAAATAATGAACGTCAAAGTATACTAATTTCACATTCGGTTGTTGTTACAACACGGAATGTATTTTCTACCCACTCCTGTGTGTGTGTGTTTTGTGTGCATTGTTTCCGCTGTAAATTTTATTCCACTCTAACTGTCACTATAAAACCATAATACAAACGCATTAATAATAGAATAATATCCTGATTTGAGGTATGCCCAAAAGATTAAATATAATATTACTATGTGTCTGGGACAGTTTGTACGCTGTGTCGACTGGAGTCTATGCATTTTTTTTTTATCCTACGGCTTCTTCGAAATTTGGGTCCTGACTCCTGATTTTGTTTGACAATATTATAATCTGGCCAATTATCTATTTTATAACACAAAACCGTGTCACAACTATGGTGCTTTGCTATTTATTACATCATATTGTTCAAAACATAAAAGTAAACTTTAAAAATTTTACTTATTAATGTCCAAATAAAAAGTATTTTTTTACCAAAATTTTGTGGAAAATAATAACTTTTTACGTTTTTTTAGGAGCCTCTGTATTTAATTATAAGTGCCTAAAAAAATGCACCTTTGGTATGCCAAGTCGGCATTGTTTATACCGATACCTACGTATAAAATAATGCCTTCAATAAAATAGGCCGAAATTCCTCGTCTAAGAGATGATTGTCAACAATCTAAACTTTTATGCCAAATGATATGACTATTGAAATATTAAATTTATTATTATTATTATTAAAATTGGGTTACAAGACATAACATCTGTTAAGGGACACTTTAAACTTAGACATAATTTTGACAACCTCTCTTGCAGAAAAACATATTACATACCGTACTAAAAATAAAAGCCTAATTTTCTTTAACAACATAATACAGTTTAACAATAAAATCGTATTCTCCATAGATGCTGAAGTGAGAACAGTTTAAGATTTCAGTTAAAATTTCTTTAATAATAATTAAGTAGCCATAGTCACCTCATGATTACTATTCTAATCGTATTTCAAGTATATATAACAATATAAGCATTAACCTCTCAGTAAACGAATAATGGAAATTCTATTGGTGACAGCAATAAAATCGGTTGTCTTATTGTGATAATATTAATTATTATTATGCCTGTGTAATAAATGCGCAAACATATTATTGATCCCCAAAACAGTATCGCTAATTAATTTCTAATATAGCTGTACAATTTTAATACGTTGGAACGCATATGAGAAATATTCTCGTAAGGAAGAATAAGAAATGTAATACATTTTTAGTGAATATGTTAATTTTTCCATTGTAAAACTTTATTTTGTTAGTTTGTTCATTCTATTAATTATGTAGTTTGATGAAAGCGGTTTGATTAGAAAGTCATGTTTACCACAGATTGGTTCATTGTATTTATAAAAAAGAAATTAATAAATCAAATGCGTGCACAAAATGATATTTAGAAACATTACTAACGGCCCTTTATTGTTATGATCTATTGTAAACACTGAACGAGGTTTTTTGCCGAGTGAAAAAGCGATGGAAATGGTTAATAAATAATAAAGAATCTATACACTACATGTTTCATTGCAAAAAAACATACTATATCCGAAAATATACTATATAGATAGTATATTTTCGGAGTAAATAAAGTCTCGGATTTCCTATTGTAATTTCGAGTCGAAAAACACATAAACAACGGAGCATGATACGCAAACAGTTTTAAAATCATATCAGATATCCGATTCGTTGCAAGGGATGAAAATAAATAAGTAATAAATTCAATCAAATCTTTTATAAAAAGACTCGAGAAAAAAAAATATAATCGTTGATTTTGCAATGTATATGGAAACTGCGAATTTTATAATATATCATTATATATTAAGACTGTAATGGCATTTCCGTGAAGTGTCTTGCGGACGTTTCTCTCAATTATTCACTAGAACGACACGTCATTCATCTGCCGTTGTTTCCTGGTCAGGCCAGGGGAGAGGGGAAATCGAGAGAAATAAATAAAAAAGAAGGAGCACACAATGTTCTAAGATTAATGTCGCATATATACTGTAAAAATATTAAGTTTGTTTGGTGAAAGTTTTAGAAAAAATCGGTATGTCAGTAATTTTTAAAAATAAATGGAAATGTGTACTAGAAAATAGATTGGTTAGAACAAGATATAATCTGATGCCAATAGGTCTTCCGCCTTAATATGTATTAAACAGATGAAAGACTTAAATACAAATAAATAAATATAATAAAATAAAAAATCGTTTAATACCTGTACAGTATAAAAATCTAATCTAATCTTTTAGATTTTGAGTTATGTGAAGGAATATAATTGATATACAATGTTGTTAATTTTAAATTTTTTTCTGGATCGCTACATTTGGATCAGTAAAATGTAGCTACTGTTTCTAGTGGGAAATTTCGTTCTCATTTTTTGAAATTCTCAATAATTTTAGTAAAAACATAGTTAAACTACCGAATATTTGAGTGTAATTAATAAAAAATTACCATAAACTAAATTGTCATGGAGTTGATTTTAGTGGATTCAGTCGTAACTTTAAAACCAATAGTACAAAAAATTTGGAACTTTGATCCGTTAAAAATGATATAATACCCACAAAAAAAAAGTTCAAAAAAATTTGACCACTTTTGGGATCAGCTTTTACTAATTTAATTTTGAACTTTAAAGACAAATGAAATTTTTTATTTTTCAAAAGATTTTTCATGCGTTTTTTTTGCTTTTAGTAGAATTTTCTTAATAGTTGGCTTAACGAGTAACTTTTTTAAATCGTTTTAAATTAAGAATTGCAGTCTCAAATGACAATTCAGTGATATCCCATACGATGTTGGCCCTTAAAAATAAAAAAATGTCATATTTAAGTTTTTAAAACGTTGATTTACACAAAATGACGTGGTGCCTGTGAAGTTTGATGGAACTGATGGAAATATGGTGGAAGCCATGGCCATAATTTCGTAAAATTTCAGCGGTACAAAAGACGACCAAGAGCTAATACAAGAATTTTGCACATAGACAAAATTCAATTTTTTATATAAATTTTAAAAACTTTAACAAAACTACGTGTTAAAAATCAAAATTTATACTTATTTATAATTGTTACTGTTTATGATATTAATATTTATGTCAAATCTAAGCGACTCGCGAGGCTTGTGCACAACGTTACTATCACAAATACCTTAGCATTAAGTACTACTTAAGCTCTAGTAGTGCTGCACTACTATATAAAGTATTTATAGTTAATAGTACTACTAATGAATTTATTAATATATTTTTCTTTGTCAATAAAATCATTTTTTCAATTTGTAATAAAAATAAAAATTTGGCCCATAAAAAAATATAGTATTATTTATTTATTTGATAGTAGGTATATACGTATTAGAGATACGTATTTTGTCCGTACTTTAATTTAATATGGTATGAACAATGATAATGAGCTTAAAATATGTCACAACTTTGGATTATATTTTTTAAATCCTACACATATAATTTGGCATCCACTCTCTAACGTTCACGATTCAAGTTCATTAATCAAATCTTTATTGTATCAAAACACTGTTCAAGTGCATCCGATTTATAATTACAAGGGGCGCAAGAGTGAATTACACTTATAGTGGAATCCGTGGTCTATGACATATTGGTATGAGGACGGACGTGAAGATTTCTATTTTTAACGCTTGATTACGAACCCTAAAATAATCGTTCAAGAGGATCTTGCCCCCTCGAAAACGTCCCCTAAGAATATCGTCAAACGTCAACTGATAAGTCCTCGGAACACTTCCGTTTCCGTCGTTACGGAGTGTGAATCGACATCAAAGCGACTGCTGTGTAACGTTTAAGGACGAATGACAAAAAAAAAAAAAAAAGAAAAGAAAAGAAAAGCTACTCGATCGTTAAGGTTTTTCGAAAGGTCTATAGGAAATTGTGCAAGGCAAAAAAAACCACATTGTCCATCGATCGAAATTCGTACGCGCAGACGGAATCATTCTCGTCGTAGGTGCGCGTAATTAACCGGTGAAAAAGATTGCGGTGGGTGGTGGGGGGAGAAAGGTAACAAACAAAAAAAAAAAAAGAAAAAAAGAATCATCCTCGCACGCCGCCGTCGATTAAGTCCGGCCAATTTCGCTCGGGTCCACGAGGCCGTTTAATACAGACAATAGTGCAGGTAATTTAATGCGGACATTTTTTTTTTCGAATGAATTCGAGTGTTCGCGTTGCGGCGGGAACGGCTCGGTAGAAAGTAGAAATGAATGAAAAAAAAAAAAAAAAACGAGACGGAGAGAAAAAGACAAACGAAGACGGAGAATAATATTAGAAAACCCGCAACGACCTCACCCCCCGCTCTGAGGCCGCCCGGTACACCCCATTGGCGTTGACGTCGTCTTGACGTTTTCCCGTTATCCTCGTCGTAAACCCGCAATAGCTGTCGCGTCATTGTCTTTTATCATTTGCAGTTGTAGTCATATATTAAAATACCAATAAATTCCGCGTTATAATGCGGCCGGTATTCGCAGATTATTATTATTATTTTATTGCGTTTTACTGTGCACGATTGCGATAAAACGCGATGATCAATGGTCCGGCAACGATGATAATAATGTTGTTATTTCGCGATATTAAGTTCGCCGGAATTTTCCAGTCGAGTCGTACGGGCGCGTTTCCGAATTGGATGCAAAATCGGCGTTCGATAACAAATCGTCGCCGTTCCGCGGCGAAACGCGAGGAAGTTTATTTTTATTTTTTTATTTATTTATTTTTTTTCTCGGGCGTGTGCCGAAAATGCGTGAATAGCGTAACGATTCGATTTAAAAGAGGAAAATGAAAAAAATAAACTCTTTACACAACACCGCTTTGTGCGCGCGCATGGCCTACCGCTGAGTCGATGATATCGAAAAACCATAGTTTCGCGTTGCTATCTCAAGCCGAATTAATGTCGATCCACGTGATGATGTTATTAAAATAGGTCACAGTCAGAAGCGTGTTCTAGGGGGACAAGAGGGGGAGGCAACTCTCTCTTCAGATATTTTATCGACGGGTCAAAGTTATAGTTTTGCCCTTCCAACCTGTATACATCTCTCATTAAAACTTAGATAAGAAACAAATCAAACAGGTATGCAAACATTTTTGATTTTTTAACAAAACCTCTAACTGGTATACTTATTTTACAATAATAATTATTATAATAATGCAGCTACTAACATGTCGTAGTACTATGATTTATTACGTGAATACTACATAACTATACTTTTGTAAATAAAGGCTGAAAGCATTACTTATTTTCCATTATGTCAACTATAAATAAAAATCTTATTTATTTAATAAAAAGTTTGAACTTTGAAATAGGCAACTCCTGGCTTGGTCGACGGGACAACGCACCCCTACTAATAATTTTAAAGAAAAAGAAAATTAATTTTTATTTAAGTGTATTATTAAATATTAAATATTTTTTTCATTTTAATGAAACGGCTTTAAAACTATTTTTTTTTTTTTTAATCTAAACTTTATGAAAATTCAAATATAGGTAGACAATAATATAAAAAAACGTTTTTGCACAAAAAAATGTTTAATATGTGTAATTTTTTCTCATTAAAAAAATATTTTTTTCCTTTTGTCAGTTAATAGTGGAATATAAAACTGGCTGGGTAAAAAATTAATTAATTTTTTAATAACAAACTTTATAGTAATGAAATAAAATTGTGTTGAATAAACTAAAACCCTGGTCAGAATCGTTTTATTGAAGGGTTTATTTATCGTTTCTTTAAAAATTTAGCCGCGGGTTTGTCGGAGAATCGTAAACAAGAACCACGTCAGATTTTTCTCGTTTGATCCGCGTTGCGACGATCGGAGACGAAAGGGTGTGAAGAGGATAAAAGGAAATGATTCCTTCTTCACAGAATTATAGTTTATTTTTAATAATAATAAAATCCGTGAATTACAGTAAGTCTGCGCTGAGGAATTCGAAATCTATTAATTCTTTAATTATCTGCATCTAAAATCAAACTATGATCTATTCAAAATTTGGAAATTTTGATTAGTACAGTAGGGGGAGGGAGGGAGTTAGATAATCCATGAGAACAAATCGAATAAGTTTGACTAATTTCGGTGGCCTTGTATAGAAATGGAAATAGCTATAAGCTAAGAAATAGCTACTAATTATTAATCTCATACAAATGCAACAGTCGATTCTCTTGCCACGACAATCGCGTACGAGACTAGAAATGACTTCAACGAAACGTTTATCAATTTGTACCTATAGATATTCTACTCGATCGATTCGCCGTTTTCTCGTACGAATGAGTACGCGATTTTTACTTGTACGTTTACCGACGCATAATACACGGTCTACGGATCGAATTTGTCGTTTTTGTCAATATTTGCGATCTATATGGATCGCCACCAAGGATCGAATGATCAGCAATAATTTATGCGTAAATTAGATATAATCTTATAAATAAGATTCATTACGTCGTCTAAAACGATTAAAACGGTTTTGGAAACGAATGTACACTATTAAAATGTTCTCTTTTTTTTTATAAATTACAATTAAGCCGACTTACTTTTATGAACTTTTTACTTTTACGGACTCATTCGTGTGTGTATATTTTGTAGAAAATTTCTCACCGATTTCTAATCGAATATTCTCTCGTGATACAACCAATGTGTGGGTGTGTTCACAGATAATATAAAATAGTGAAATCATAAAGTAATCCGCGCAAAGAGACCATATAATAGCTGTCAATATTATGTCACATCGGGGCGTGGCCGTGTTCGGACGCCACAGCGAAAGTTTTCGTTTATGCGGGAAAACTTTAACCGCGAGACTGAAAACGTAACGCGCGACTAACGTAATATAAGTAAAATACGATGTACGCGAGTCTCGTTCGCCATCGCTAACGTGGACGGATTCGGAGTGGATGAAACGAACGAGTCGTCGTCGGTCGAAGGTTTTCGATCTCGAGTCCGTGATAGAGTGATGTAGGTCCATTTAACTTTGTACCCTCGGTCAATGGTAAAAGTTAATGAAAACAATTAATCCGAGTGATATCTTCTGTGCCGCACAATAACACGTAGATTTATCCGACCATAAATCTCAGCCGGAAATCCCGCGCTCGCGGGATGTCGACGTAATGGTTTTGTCAATAGACGCAATATCATTCGGAACAATATTGTTGCAGCGACGAATTCGTCGAGAGAGAGAGAAAGAGAGATAGAAGAGAGGGAGAGACAGAGAGACAGAGAGAGAGAGAGAGAGAGAGAGAGAGAGAGACTTTGGCCGAACAATGGTCATCTCGGAAGTTTTGAACAGCATTCGACGTTGCGGAATTAAGACCGTTTTTGAGTTATATTGACAAACCCGATTTTCGACGCGGTGATTATAGCGAATAACGTTACGTGTTATATAATAAGCGTGACTAGAGAATACAGTGTTAGGATTGCTAAACTCGTGAAATATTTACGGACCGTCGAAGGCTTTGCGTCTTTATCCCTCCGCGAGTGTTCAAAAATGTTTATATACCATAATATATTTTAAATACATAAATAGCTAATACTTTAACAAATGTGTTGCTTCTTTTTTTTTTTTAGACTCTATGAAGAGCGGATAAACGAATGGTTTTTTGTTTTATTTTTAGAAATCTTTTTTTTTTCTCAAAAAATGCTTTGTACTAAGTTTACAATAGAGGATATTGTGTCGCGCTTAATATAAAAACAAATCGAAAACATTTAAAAAAATAATTTGACCGCTTTTGGAATCGTGTTCATTTTTTTAAGTTTTCTCTAATTAACCCGGTATAATTTTTTTAACCAAACGATTTTATATGTATTTTTTTTTTACTCGTGGTCAAATTTTCTTAAAATTTGGTTCAATGAATGTTTTTTTTTTATAAGCGTTTAAATTTAGCGGTCCATGTTTTGCTACCACATTTGGCCCGATGACCGGTGTCTTATTATTTATTTAGCAGCAATCAACCCTTCATTCCTAATCATAAGACTGATATTTAATAAAAGCTCAGTTTAACTACAGAATAATTTATGACGACGAATAAACAATAAAATACCAATGGTTTTGTTTTAAGCTCACGTGTGTTAATTTTAAATATGAAAATGTTAAAGAAACAAACATTCTCTTACTTGTGTCACAGTTACGTAGAGAGCACAAAATAATATAACCACTTGACTATAGTTATAATTTATACGTGAAAATAACCGGTTATTGCCGCGTAATCTAAACTCATCTGACAGTTCACCCTTTTTTATGTAATAACTTGAGACATCACTGTTGCATTTGCATATTATACATATTCAACATTTGTCTAGTCCGTATTTTCTCGTTTTACAAAATGGAATGAGGTCTAATTAAAAGTGATAAAATTACAGGATTTTTAAAATTCAGAATCCACATTTTTAAAGTGTGATAGTCTATAAAAAGTACGGCTAGCAGCGTAGAATCGTGTAGTCATTATTTTAGTAAACACACAACTCTTTTTACAGACATTTTTCTATAATTCTGTGATAAATTTATTAATTTTATTTTGCGTTATATTGGACTATTAAAGTTATAGACTCCACTTTTTTGAAAAATCTATAGGTGATTTAGAAAAAAAAAAAACAATAATATTTCTAAAACAAAATATTCATTTTTCATAACTAAATCTAATATTTTACTCTTAAATATTAGGCATTTTCACATTTTTTGCTTTTAAAATTATTATAAGGTAAAAGTATTTTGGCAAACTTCAATTTTTTAGCAGATTCGTTTGCTATGTATTCAATAATAATTTTTTCATCTACACTCATACTTAAAGCTGTAATAGTAATGTTATTTAATCCTTTCTAACTTTTAAAGCGGATCCTTAATACGATTTTAGTCTATTTAGTGCTAAAAATGATTGTTCTATTGTACATGATACAACAGGAGCCACTAATATAATTTTTAAAAGCTAATCGAATTCACCTAATATAATTTCTCAAAATAGCTTATTTAATTTAAAAAAAAAAAAGTTTCAAATAAAAATATGATCCTATGTTGACTGTTAATCGAAATTTTTCTTGACACTTCAAGGAACCAGCAATTTTAATATTTTTCATTAAAATTAGTATCATACAACAAAATACTGCCAGTATAAATATTAATTATTTTAAAATTAAATATATATATATATATATATATATATATTATTACTGGGTGCATTGTTCTACAGGAGTCGGAAACAAATTCGTTGTGTACTTAGGCCTGGAACATCCATGTAATCGCTATCTGTGATTAGATCTAAAATCCTTAGGAGAAAGCGGGAATCGATCGAACGTCTTTGACGTTCAACTCGGAATTGCTTAAAATAATATTATTCCTAGTCAATTTTACAGACTGCAAGGCTACGAGAGCGCGAAAATGGCCATTGTTCCCCATTTCTCCGATAAATAGCACATAATTGGTGGTACGAGAGTTACGAATCATAGTTAAGACGTCCCGAATAATAGCATAATAATTACATTCAGATGAGTGATTTACGCGGTAATTATTTAGACGTATTTTTGGTTCCGAGAAATCGTTGATCAGACGTACATAATATTATTAGCTGTTGCCAGAGACGTAACGTATAATATGGGAACATCCTGTATTTTAATTAGATATCCCGTTGTCCCGACAACTTTTCCAGTAATCCAATTTTTCAAAAAAATACCCATAAAATAAAATTTAATATTCCTTTGACTCTTATTACATCAGTTACTATTAAAAGAATCATTTTTCTAATTAATATGATACACCATGATCATGAACTTTAGCAACCAATTAGCTTTGTTAGGTTACTATGTAATGTATACTGCATACTCGTATTTTTATAAAAATTTATGTGATATTCATTTTATAATTTTATTCTAATTTGGTAATTGATTTGGTCTTGCCAAAAGGACACTAAGATATTTTATTTTTTTTAAAATTATTTTTTGAAGCTTAAAAATGTTATGTTTATACTTTATTTAGTATACGTTTGTTAATAACCTATACTGTTGAAATATCATTCAAATAAAATGTAAGATTTATGTAGAAATTAACTAAAAATATTTTCATTTAAAAAATTATCAGTTGTTTGGGTGGAAGGGGAAGACGGTATAGACATTATTTTTTTCCCCCCGTATTTTGAATTTTAAGATCTGGCAACTCAAATCTAATAGTATATGGGATAGCTTAACAGCAGCATTTCCCGTTTATTCTACGGTATAATAATTGGCCGTTGAAAGAATAAAATCGATTACACAAATGTTTTTACAGCTCGAGTTCGTTTTGTTTTTGTTTTTATCTCGTCACGATAAATGGAGAGATTTAGTTCCACGCACAAATATTGTCACAGAAATAGCCAATAGGACGCACAAACGTAACGCGGGCAAATAATTGTAATCCAAGTTTCATCCGTATTCTTTCCTATTACAGTAAGTCGTGTTAACTGTACGGATTTTCATAATCTGGGGTTGTAAATTAAGGGGTTAATTTAAGTTCCTACATGAGACCTACCGGGTTAAAAAAAAATACATATGTTAGTGCCTATATAACCGAAAAAATACAAATGTTAATTACGCACATTAAATATATAATATGCTACGTACCTTCATTAAAGGAAGAAAAATGTTGTAAATACAAAATGAAGTATTTTTAAAAATATGAGGATGTTGGTGATAAGAACTTGAATTAAAATCTTATTGAAAACTTTAGCTCGCATTTGTCGTTTGTATTCTACCAAAAAAGATGCATGTGTCAATATATTCGGTTAGGTTAGCATGGTCAGTAGTTAAATTAGTGCAAATAAGTAAATAAAAAATTAATAGACTATGGGTATTGTACACTTGCATCAGAGGATATTTTCAGAATATTTTTATCTATTGATATTGAATCATTTTATAACGTATGAAAATCATCTATTACTGCAAGTAACTAACACAACATAATTATTAACAAGTATAAATAATATGTTTCAACTTTATTTTATACAAAATGACACTCGATCATGAATATTTCTAATATTGTATAATGTAGGAACACTAGGAACTTATACCTCATTTTTTTTTTACCCTTAGGAACTTATTTACATTATTTTTTCATAAGTGTAGAAACCTGCTCATCTTATTTTTTGATTCGTGCAGGAACTAATATAACTAATTAATTAATTGACTCTCTCGTGTAGGAACTTACATTTTCTCGAATTAACACGATCAATACTGCAAATAATGTAACATAACATTTGTACTGCAAACAAAAATGCGTGAAAAATTCAAGCTAATTTTAATTTATTTCCACGTTTTAACGATAAGTGAATGGAACACAATAATATAAAATGGTTTTTTAACATACAAAATAAAGATTAGTAATGCTGTAGAATTGTTTATTGGCACTTTATTATGACGTGAATTTTATTGCTTTTGGATATTTCGGGGGTGGGGAGGGGTCACAAGTCGTGTAACGGAATATTATTATTACGACGAGAGAGGATAATCGAATTTAATATAATGCGTATCGCCGTCGAGGTTGTGTGCGTATAATTTATGTAAACGAGTGCACAATATTTGTGCACAACTATGTACACAGGCTATGCGTCAAAAACAGTGACCACGTTAAATATTTTGTGTTACGCTCAGAATTTTAATGTTTCGGGAGACATTTTATTTTTGAGATAAAATTGGTTTTGACTTCAGTCTGAATTATAAAATATTACAATACTATTACACTGTTGTAGATTTTTTACTCGCGCTATTAACAAGGAAATAATAATAACAAAAAAAAAATAAATAAATAAATAATTGGAACCACGTTGTTTGTTGTGCTACTTGCATTAATAATGTTAAATCTTTACGTGATTACACAAAAAGAAGAAATCATAATTCACAGTTAAAAATAAATCTGTTCCCGGGGAGGAGAAGGAAAGTGAAATACCTACTCAGACCAGTGGTATACTTCGAACTATGTCAAGGAGAAGATATTAAATTATAATATGTAAAGACTAGAAATATGAAAAGTGTGTAGAAAAATATTAATTATTACTTATTAATTAATATAATTTATAACTTATTATTATATTATTTTTTCTTTCAAGTTTACTGATTATATTTTTATATTTGTTTGTGTTTTGTAGATGGAATGCCACTATTCCTTTCGATCTGCCCAAAAATTAAAATCAAATAACAACTTGTAATTATTAATAATTTATTTTGGTACCTAGCTGGCCTTTTCCATAGTGATTCCGATTAAGTCAATATTCGTTTGAAATAAAATAGGAATAGATTAAAATGAATGTAACTAATGAATTTTAGAATAAATGAATATCAGGAGCAGAAGTTTTTAGTAAATTTCTCGATCGTTTTAATGTAATGTTTAAATGTAATCTATTAAATAATCATGTAGAACACAGAATACTGATTTTTTATTTTTATGAAATATTTAATATGCTTTATGAAAATAATGCTGATTAAAAGATTAAAAAAAAAAAAATTATGGTTATAAATAAGAATCAAGGAATTATTGATTGGTTGTAATTGTATTGTAAGTTGTGATTGTATATTTTGATGTTCAATATTTGCATTACACTACTCGATAAGCTTTGATTTAGTAAGAGATTTTTGATTTTTCTTACTTCAAGTAAATAAATGTGTAGTAAAATAATATAAAGTTATTTGAATGATGAAAAAACAAAAACAAAAATAAGGTCTAGATTGATATACCTTCTCATTCTCCCCCTCCTCTCGAAATCAGATACGTAGCTATAAGAGAGTAGATTATTTTCTGATTTATATTCGGAAATTTTTAATGACAAATAAAAATAAGTATCTACTCAGAATTGCATAATCAAAACAAAATAAAAATCTTTATTATAATACAACAGAGTTGATATTATTTCGTTTGTACTTAACAAATTTACGTGGAATTAAAGAAATAATGTTACTAATCGGATGAAACGTAAATTAAATTTAGTGTGCAATTATTAGTTTGGTATGAAGACGTTTGCTTTAATAAAGTATAATAAATTATTATTATTAATTAAATATTTTATAAACGTGCGCAGCGCACTGCAGACTTATTAATTCTTGTTGGTACTTTCCGGTCGTATTTTTCCTTTCTTTATTACTCATTATTTTCCCTGAGTTTTCATTAATACTTCAATTGGTTTCGTCGGTACCTAGTGAATTGTTTTTAGGTTAAATCTTTGAAATCGATAACTGAGAGGGTATCACGCTTGTTTAACCTCACTTCTTATTTAATATATTCTCGACCGTATGTCAGCTCAACGCGTATAATTATATTCTGTGGTTGGTTTATTAATTATTGTCGAATAAAAAAATTATGCGGTGCAAAGGTAGATAAAAAGAAGACGGTGTGTGTTTAAACGAAACGGCCAACTCGTAATTCAGATGTGTAATTTTACATTACAATATAATGAAATTTACCGTTCAAAGACGTCAGACCATTAGAAAAAGCATTATATTTTGTCATAGAACAAATGGCACCGGTTGCAATGGTATCAAAATATATTATGAGCTATGTCCTCGTCAAGCTATAGATATTAACTACATTATTGTTTTCCAGCGACATCCATAATAATATAAATATTTTCAATAAACATCCAAATTCCAAACTCCAGTTCTTAAAAATATTGTCCTCACTATTTTTAACTCGATAAAAACATTAACATAGGCTTACTATATTCAGAGTCTTGATAAGAAAATAATGAAATGCCAACAAAAATGTTACAAGAAAATAATCATTGAGTAAAAAAATAAAAAGCACAAAAATTAAAAAATTTTTGATATCAAAAAGGATCTATATAATTTTATAAATTCATTGTTTTGAAAGTAATTATGATTGTTTGTTTTTAATGAAGTGTGCTCTTATAATATAAGATATAATTTAACTTATCTTGGTGGCTACTATAACTCATAACTCTGATCATTTTTATTATTTTAATAATAATAGTTATATTAATTGTATAACTAATTATATAATTTACCCATTGTATATCTCATAGTATTAACATAGCACTATTTAAATACATTACGCTGGTAGTTGCCAAATTGTATTATTATTGTTTCTACACAAAAAACAAACTTTATTAAATAAAATAAGTTACAATAAATGCTTCCATATTAATGCATTCCTTAGCCTCTCTATGTGACATGACTATTAACTTGAGTGGCTCTGTTTCTTATTTAGTGAGATGTAAGAAACTGTTAAATTTAGATCAAATTATCTTCTCAAATATTAAGACATTTTAAAAATTATTTATATATTAATTACAACTAATTTGTACCTTTTAATTATCAAATGATAAAGAACTCGTTATTTATAAAATTATTATGTATGGTTTATAAAATGTGACTACTCGAAGTTTCATATGACTTGAATTGATAGTGATAAACATAGAGCTACGATTGTGTTTTGTGTTACGCATTAAACATTATGTGTTTGGTATAGTGTATTGGAAGTTGGGTATTTAATTTTTTTAGAAATTCCAAAAGTCAAAATGTTGGCTGTATTTCGATTCGTTTGTAATATGTTTGCAAATTTGAGGAAAAATAATATTTTTTAAACTTTTATTAAGATATTTTTAAAGGTTTTTAGTGGTTTAAAATCCGAATTTTATTAATTATAAGTATAAAAAATACGGGTAAGTGTTTGTAAGCTGTACATACTGTTTGATTGAAATGTGCTTACGAAGCCAGCGGAGTTTTGTGAAGTGAGCAAAGCGAACATTGTTGCGGAGTGAAGCATATTTAAATTCCTAATAAGTTAGTTTTGAATTTTTTGATCTGCATAAATTCGGTGGAATATCAGTATAATTCATATTGTATTACTTCAAGTAATAAACTATTACTACATTAAAAAAAAAACTTTTTTTTCTTCATAAATCTACCCAAATGTTGAGTTTATTCCTTGTCCAAACGATGTGTGCACAAGTCAAACACAAACACATTTTGGGTAATTAATATTAAAATCATTTTGCAGGAAACATTTACTCTATACATTATGTTCTATTCGCGGAAAACCACAAACAAAATTTAAATCATAAATAAATTTCACGTTTACCAAACAATTCGGTTATTTAAAAGCTAAACGATGTTTACCGGAGAGCGAATTCGAAAAGTTTTAATCGTCGATAATATATTCACCGTAAATTTATGAATACCGATTGATTTACATAATACGGAGAAGGGCCGCGGATCAGCGAAATAAAACAAACTCGTCTACCACCTCAATTGATTGCACAATGATTTATGACGGACATAATATAGTAAATAAATTGAGTAACTACTGTATACATTTGGCATTAATTTTTATGTACTGTTTTTATAAGCCCGTCCCACCTAATGGCCCGAGAGTATACCAAAATAATATATATGGGCAGGTTGTCGTTATTTGGAAATTAAAAATCGAGCAAGTTTAAAACGAGCAACAAGAGGGTTGGGGACGTGTTTCGAAATCTGAAAATCTGAAAATTTAGGCTGACGTTTAACGTATTATCGTCTCTGTTTGCGGCTCGTAGCCAATACATAGGTATACAAAGAAAAATTCACGGCAAATTTATTTCTAATGCGAATTGGAATTAACCGACACTTTATTATCATATATATTGAATTCTTCTTTCCGACCACACGGTTTTCGTCAATACTTTGGCAATACAACACCCGAAACGGTACCATTATACATACATATTTATATATGTCAGTGGTTGTATTAAGTCAACCGGATCCATCGAGAATCGACTTTAAGGTTTGAATAATAAATTCAGTAAGAATTGCGTTTTCTTATTGTTTACTTTTCCAAGAATAAGTAATAATTTAAACCATATAATAATATACAATGCCCATTGGATGTAATTAATTATATCTATTAAGTATATAGGCTAGTTTTTAGAGAAACGTATAGAACGATCGTTCTACTTTTAACTATGAATAATGCATGAATTAGAATTTATATATATATATATTTTTTATACGTCGAAAACAACATTAAAATTTTATGAAAAAAATTGTATTTTTTTAAAAAAGTTTATAAGTTTTATTTAAATGTTAACCACCGTAAATATGACCCCGGATTGGAAGTTGTAGCACTAAAGAAATTAGTTTTTAGCTCTTTAATATGCACTTAGAAACTACAAAATATGCATTAAAAATAACACGAAAAAATAAAAAAATATGTATTAAACTTAAATATATATTTATTATATAAAAATAAATATAATGGATAAAATTGAAAAAAAAAACATGAACCTCACGACTCACCAATTATTAATACACTGGACTATTGACAAGTTATAAAACAGAAAAAGTAAAAATTGCTGAGATCAAGTTATTTCCAATTATTCAAATATGTATAAATATTTGACCTTGTAAATCATGGTTTTTAACAAAATGTGATTTTTTTTTCATTTATTAAGTGAAAATATACCTAAAATAAACACTCAGTCTAGTAAAGAATACATTTATTTTGTACTCAGAATACCTATTCAAACAAACGGATGAAAAATTATTCAAAATACGTATTCGTATATTTTACAAAAAGTGCATTCAGAATAACTTTTTATATAATTAAAAATTATTCGAATAAGAGAGTTTACTATTCGAATACTTTTATTTGGATTATATTTTACAAGACTGGACGCACTGCACTCTTCTGTTTCCCCGTTTATTTACCTACTCATTATTCCGCGAGAAAATTCCTTTGCTAATGAACACAGTACTCGTGTACTATATTATACCCGGATCACGTGATTCGTGCGAAAAGAAGACGACGTGTTTAAGAAGTTTATGATTTCTTCCATCGATTAGATAAGTAAACCAAGTACAAAACTGTAATCCGCGCGCGAGTTGTCACTGGAAATCCCGAACTTCATCTATCATTCGCATTGTACGTCTGTAGCGTTAATGTCAAACTCTGGACACGCTAATTCTCTCGGAACGGTATTAAGGTTGTTTTCGTTATTAGCATTATATTTCCACACGGGAGAAGCTTAGTGTTACATTGTTATATCGGTTTGAGTTTATGTTTACCATCGCTGCTCATCTTGAACAATAAACCTGTAATTGTCACAACAATGAACGTGTATACCGAGTAATAAGGATGTATTATTCCAGAGGGTTTTGTGTTTATTGTATTATTATTATTATTATTATTATCATCATCATTATTATTTCACGAGACGACAGCGTCAAACGTCCATAGCCATTTGGATTTATTCGCTATCGCGGTACAGGTTGTCGGTGCGGGATCCGTTTCGCCGGAATTCAACTTTTTCCATTTTACCGAAATACCCATTTAGCCTAACGAATTTTTTATCGTTTAAAAATTAAGTTGCCACAATCTTATAATAAATATGATAATATAATGTACAAAATTTACTTCTTCATTTACTAATTCAAATAAGTAGTAAATAAAATAAATAGTTCTTTTGTTAAACAATAGTTAAGGTAGATCACTGTTTTGCAGGGCCTATTTTTGTGTGTAATACGCCACACTGTGTGTAATACAAAATTCAATGTGTGTAATACGAAATTATAAAGTGTGTGTGTTGCTTGACTAATTTGTGACGAACTTTGTATTACTTT